>VYZV01011981.1:254028-278721 GCA_013401275.1 Pandion haliaetus | reverse complement strand
AAAAAAAAAAAAGAGTGAGAGAGAAAGAAAACATCATCGTGGAGACTTGCCAGCCTTGACTTAGTAACCTGGCCATGACCCTCCAGCGAGTGTGTGTTTGACCCGGTCACACATGACTCTGGCTGAGTACTGTTGCTGGGTTATAAGTCCCAGATATTTTTACCATATATACAACAGGTGGGGATCACAGACAACAGAAAGAGGAAAAACAAAGTCTTCCCTTGTGCGAAGACTCCCATTTTCTCCCTTGCAAAGACAACACCACAAAGCAAAGAAGTTGTGCTACTATTTCACATATCGGCACTCGCTGTGCTGGATCTTTGGTTTACCCGGGGGTTGACGGCATGGAGGGGGAGCGGGCTCGGGGCAGGAGGACAGAGAAAAAAGGCTCAGGGGAATCCATGTGCAATTGTTAATGGACGCAGAACAAATTACCACAACCAAAAATCCTTCCTCATAGGGCTGGGTATGCATCGAGGTTCAGGAGGGAATGCTTTTTATTACAAGTGAACACAGCATACCTGGATTAAAATATAGGCTGCCACAATAACTCCAGATTGAGATATTATCATCAGGATTTTCAGAAGGACTTAAGAAAGTATGTTTTCCACATTTAAGGGTTTCTTTTTTATTATTTGCATCTTGCTAGATGCACACATCTGCCTTAAAGCCACGATGTTAAATATAAGTTATTCTGGTTTAATTCTTGATTACAATTTTTCCAGCGTTAATTTTAATCAAGTTGTAGTTAATCTCTACAAGACCGTCTACGTCTTTTTAAAAAAAAAAAAAAAGCTATTATTTGGGCTGAAAGCCAAAAAACACTCTAAGTCTTCAGGTCTGCTTTTAGTCTGAAAAGGGGCATTCCACTTTCAACAGGGACAGCAGAAGACGAAACTTTATGACATGGTTTCTGCCTGAGGGTGCCCAATCCAAAATGATCCTTTTCCTGTTATTTTAAAAGCTAAAAGAGGATCCCACAAGTTTTCACTACGTGCTGCTCAGGATTCCTACAGTATAATTAAAATAACAACAAAACCAGCAAAAAGTAGAGGTTATGGAGCTCTGAAGCCCGATCTGCATGGTCTTACTAATGGACAAACTGCACACAAGGTCACCTAAAAGATGCCTCAGACCAAGTAATTTTAAGAGTCATGCCTAGGGCACAGGCTGCTGCTGCCAATAGCTATATCTCAGACAAGGTGCAAGCCCCGATAGGCGCAGCCGAGTTGGCAGAAGTCTCTAATGCCGAAGTGCTTTTGCTGTTACGACTCTTGTCAGTGAAAAGAGTGATACAGACAGCTGGCTTCTGTCCCATCACATCTGGGAGAAGAGGGGTCCTGCTGAACTCTGCCCTCCGCCTTGTGAGGACAAGAAGCAGTTAAACATACTCTCTGCTCCAATATCCTTACCCTAATGAAGTTCCAAGAACAAATTTGGCCATTGCTCCACTGCAGGCAGACATACCATCAGGACAGTATTTTCTTCCCCCACCCTTTCACATCTCATATATTTAGACAGTACACTATTTTGGGCAGGGTCTCAGAATATGCTGTACAGTAACCGGTGCTGCAGGACCTTCAAGCACTACTCCAATGCAAATAATGGTAACAGTCGTGATCCTGCCATTTGAAAGAATGAACCTTGAAAGGCCTCCATAACCTTGAGGGGAGCCATTACTCACAAAGCAGGTTCTCAGAACGCTTTCATTTTAACCATTTTAGCATTTCAGCGTTAAAATGCAGACTAACTTCAAAGGATAAGTCTAAACAAAAAACAAAAAACAAAACAAAACAAAAAAGGCTTCTTCTTTTCTTCATATTCAGCAAATGCCTTTGCTGTGCGTATACCAAGTCGTATTTGCCAACTGGAACAGCAGAAAAGAAGTGTTTACACTCATCTGCTGCATCTCCCCCAGTTTAGAACTGGGAGAGAGCGAGCTGCATCATATTCCTTCATGCCTTTCATCAACAAAACTGCCAAGTTTCAATTGCAAATCTGTACTGTTAACCTGCAGTCATGTAACATAAGCCAGCAGAGTCAGTGGATACTGATCTTGGCCATACGACAGGACTGTAGCCCTTTGAAACCTTTATTCATATCAGGTGATTAGGGGCAGGAAATAAAAGTTCAGCATCCTACTACCAGCATAGCACAGCTACCCAGATTTGTTTGCAGTAAGGAAGAAGACAACAGCATCTATCTTTTGGTTATCCTTCTGTTGTAGTCTCATAATACAATTTCTGTTACTTAGCAGCTAACTTCTTCATTTGTAGCACAGATTTTATTACTCCCACAAATATCCTCTATCGGTTGCCCAGTGAAGGGTGGGAATTTTTTTATAACATACTTTTCTGTTATGCCACAATCTGGCCTCTTAATAAATCCATTTGTCAAGTATGCAAATTCAGTGACCTGACTTTTCAGTGCTGTTTATTAAGGCACTCCAGGGGCCCCACCTGCCAGCGCATCTTCCCAGGTGACATTCCTGCACAGATCAGACACCCTGAGTAACTCTCCCTGGGCCCCGCTGGCCCCGCCACACAGCACAGCCTCCAGCACTTCTGGTCCTGCCATATTTAGCAGCATGAAAGATCCTGCTTTCTTCTACCTATCTGATCTACAAGCATGGTCCTTGCCACTCCAGTATGTGAATATCCCATGAGCATTCATATTTTTACCTTTGTAACACCCAAGTGAGATAAGGGAAGAGCTATTCTTCTTACTTTACAGATGGGAAACAGAAGCACTGACAGACTAAGAGCTTGACTTGCTTGCGTCTTAAATTCCTAGAAAAATGTAAGCAGTACCCAGCTAGGATTTTCAACAGCAACCGACAACGTAGCTGTACCTCTAGCAATATAGCCTTCCACGTCTTGCCCCAGGTTACACATGGGATACATAACAGAGCAGGGAACTCGGACTGTGCTCAGTCCCTCTAACGTGGGGGCTCTGAAGCACCCCGACATCTGTGTGCACACCCTGCTCACTGCCGACTGCAAGGCAGGCCAGGGCTGGGTGCCTTCTGCCCCTAAACTTCTACCACCACTACTGCTGGCAGGGAACTCAGGAGAGATGATGAAAGGCTTGTCTTAATTTTCTGATCTCCATGCCCAGCTAGGAATCAGTTTTCTATAAGACTACCCCACTACGTATGCAATTACATAGGAATGTCCCAGCAGACAACAGATATGCCCTGAGAGATGTCCCGAATCCTCTCCTGAAGGCAACTCAGCAGCACCCATGCACATGCGGGCTGTGTACCACACAGGAATAAGCAACACCTGAAACTGCCACAAAAAAAACTATACTCTTGACTATACTGTCCAAGCCAACATCAGCCTTATATACCACCAAGACATAAGCCTGAATCTACCAGGCTAGTCTTACATATTGAGCACGTAGCATCTGGAAATCACCAATATGCACTGACCACATATTTCTGAAAGAAAACGCCCTGAAACCTTTTTCTGAAGCTGCTGATTTGTTTTGTTGTGTCCCACAGGTATTTGGCAGGGAGCCATCACTGCAACCACCTCTGGTGCTTCTCCCAGTAAAGCCAGGACTTCTGGCGAGTACATACTCTACAGGCATATTTACTACAGCTAGCAGTAAAGGACAACAAGGAGGCTGCAGCCGCTCTGTTAGAGCATGTTCGCGTTCTGCAGGTTTGCTCAGGAGGGTATTTTCAAACAGGACTAAGGTTTACCCTGCTTTGCAATGCCTGGTTTTCAAGCACCAGCTCCGCTAAACCGAGCGGTAGTATGTATAACTAATGTAGGAGATTTGTGTTCACATCACCTTTTCAAAGAAAATTATACTGGTTTCCAGGCTGGTGTTGGGTTTTTTTGATGTTGATTTTGGTTTTTTTACATTTACATCAGCAAAGCAGTTCTACATTTGGGTTTATGCGTCCATGTAGCCAGAGAGATGCATTTACACCTGAGCAAATGTGGAAGGCAGAAAGCTTGTCAGGATTAATTATATCAGGGATAAGAACTGTGTCTGGTTATACCTGTGTCACTCTCAGGACAGCGAGACTTAATGACGCGCTAGTAACTGAGAACAGGAGCGTCTTTCGCTAAATAAATGGCCAGACACCGTGAGGGAGACAGGGTGAAAGTAAGTGTACAGACAGGATGGCCGGAGGGTTTGGCAGGCACGGCGGAGTTTACAGGGCAGCAGCTCATCACTTTGTATTAGGAGCCTACCTTCAAAATGAAAAAGAAAACATGTTAAATGAAAAAAATAAATCGTACGGAAAACTGAAGAAAAACATCCGAAAGATGCTAGCTCTGTAGTTTTTTCAGGTCGGTGATTTCTGCCTGGCCACTACGATGCAAAATTGCATGAGTCTCAAGTGAAAATTCCACATTATTGCAAAACTGAAAAATAGGATCTTCTTAAAAAAAAAAAAAAAAAAATCATCGTGCTATCGTGTGCATGAACTTAGATTTTCTTTTGAAAATGAACTTTTCTTCCAATTCAGGCCCTGTTTGCTTTACCAGTGAATTCCCATGGTCAGATCCTCTCAGCTGGAGTAAAGTGGTGTAGGCAAAGAAGCAACACGATTGTAGAGAGACTAAGAACTCTGGCCTCTTTCTTCTTTATATATGAAAATGGAGCCTATTTCTGTGGCCTACACAACTATGGAGTCACAAATTCAGCATGTTTTAAGAAAAAAGGCACATTGTGAGGGACAAAACACTTGAAAATTAAAGGGGTCTGATTCTTTTTTCAGATCTGCTTTCAGTGTTGTCACCCCACCGATTCCAAGAAAGACTTGTAAACATAAACGGGAGAAAACTCTGATCCAGTATCTTCAATAATAAATTAAAATTGCAAGGGAAATGAAATAGTTAATACAATCTCTATACAGATCCAGATATTTTACTGAGACATAAAGTCTCCATTTATAGTTAAACGTTTTACAGTGTTTTGAGGACTTTTCTTTTATCTTCAAATCTTTTCAAGCATCCAAACAGAATAATTCAGAGTATTATACTAAAGGAATGATTTTATTCTTCAAAACTCGCCTCCTATCCAAGTTGGTATTAGTTTTCAGTATTGCTATGTCTGCCAAATAAATTTTTTATTTTCTATATATTCAGCATGTTCTTATGACACCATTCATCATGACTTTTTGCTGTGGCTTGGATCCAGCAAGAAAATGAGTGTTTTAATATCTTTAATCACGTAATACTATTACACAGTTGTTCAGTACCACATGGACAAAATAAAACTGTTGTGCTCTATTTGGAAATGCAGTAAAACTGACTTGCTGTGTAATATTTTACATATCATTTTATTTCTCAAACTTTAGGACCATTAATTCAGAACATTTTGATCTTTAGGTGTTTTTAAATCTTAAAATTAATAGAGTGACTCAGCAAGAGCTTATACAGTCATCAAAACTACTTCAAGTAAGTATAGTAGCAGTTAAAATGCTTATCATCCCAATTAATTTGTATTACAGCCACACTGCTGGATATCACTAATTGATTTATATACCCTCCTTTCTATACCCATTTACAAGGGCAATTATGAACTCATCACATATGTTTAAATGGGTTTCATTAGAATAATATCTAGAAACTAGACTGCTGAGCTTAAAATCTTTAAGAACAGGTAAATTCTTCATTAATGGGTATGCTATCAATCCACTACAAATGGCCTATAACCTTTAAGGCTCTACACGGTACTAATATTTCACTTTTCATGGGCAGTTTGGGGTTGACTCCAACGATGAGCTCCACCACTACTTTTAATTGTTTTTAAAATTGCATATTATAGGCAGCAATAAACACTTACAAATTAGTATTATACCATCCACAGCTTTCTGCAAAGCATGGTTTCTATAAACAAGTTAAAATGCATACATCTGTAAATAATAAGTATAAGTATGCTGAATTTAATGAATAAGGGCACTAAAAGAAATTGAACAGTAGGGGTTCAGCAATTAGAGTAACTGCCCATTTTATTAAAAATGTATTGTTTCCAGCTTTCACTTTAGAAGGCTTTTATTGCTCTGCTAATTCTAAGTTTTGATTTCCTTAGAAAAGAAGGTCTAACTCCTTATTTTCTTTGACAGTCCCCTATCACACAGCCGCTCGCCTTTTCTACAAGGCAACGGACAACTGTGAAGCTTTGTATCTCATTGCTTGGGATCGTACTCTCGGCCCTCGCTGCAGACCTTTTTTTTGGCATTATGCCACCCAGAGGTACGATTCTTCATTGAGTAAGGTTTCATCCCACAATGGAGCTGGGATGAAACCTGCTGAACCAGCAAACCCCAGGCAGCCACCCCCCAGCCCTTTCCCAGAGGTTACCAACCCTCCGGCGGAGCGGGCGGGCAGAAGAGCACGTGTCCAGCTTCCCAGCCATGCTGCTGCAAAACAGGACCATTTGCTGAAGCTGGCAAGGCTCGGGGCTGTGAAATGGAGCCAGAAGTTTCCTCCTGCCATGCAGCAGCAGCCTCCTGCAGAGGACAGGGCAGTGCACAGAGTGGGAAAAGCAAAGGTAGCTTCTTGGACCAAGCACATATCTCGGTACACATCTCCCATGCTCCTAACGTTGTGGCAGTGAACCTCTGGGATGCCTCTGCTTGTATATAGATGTTTTACATCCACGTAGCTTACTTCCCAAGTAAGTGTTAAGACTATTCTTTACGCTAGCTTAATTGCACACACGTTGCTGCTCTGCTGCAACTGCAGGGGAATAATTAAAACAATACATTATTTCCACTTAGACATGACATAGTAACAGGAAAAAATGGCTTTCATCACTTGAGCAACCAGAAGGGCAGTCATACCAAAATTTAACCTTTCTGACATCCTCCAGCACACATACGTTTGCAACATCTGAGACCAAAACAGGGACAAACTCTGTCCTCCTTCATCTCCTCAGCATGTCAGACCAGGACAGTGCATTACTAAGAGCAGCTCACCTCAACATTTCTGATGCTAACGTAAGAAATTCAAGTTTATGGAATATTTAAGAACTGAGCATCACCAGTATCTTTTGAGGGGGCAGATAAAATATACAGTTTATCAAGCCGTAATGCTTGCCTGAGTGGAATTTCAATATTTCTGATTTGAATACCTGTCAGACAAAAGATGGTAACACAGTGGGGAAGGCACCATGAAAAACTAAGACACTACAAGATTTCCTCTCCTTGTAATTCAAAGTCCTTGTCATTAAGTCTATGTAGGGTTTTTTGGTGGTTTTGTTTGTTTGTTTGTTTGTTTTTTAATACCCGCATTTTACTTTCCGCTGGTGTGGTTAAGCCGGCAGGCATCCCTCTGCCCCTTTTCACAGTAGGTAGAGCAGAAGCTGAAAGCTGGGAAGGAGCTTGGTGTCCTAGAGCCAAGCAGTAGCAACACTGTGATTGTGGCTCAGAGCACACCTCTATTCTCTGCCTAAAAGACCACAGATCAATAAAATAAGACATTCACAAGAGACTGGAGACAAGATAAGTACCGTGACTGGAGAGCATGTTTTCCAATATTCTGTTCTCATATTCTCTACCTGCAGTAGATTTTCCTATTGAACCCTTGGAGCGAGGAACGCTCATAATTTTACCTGTATGTCGCCTGTCAGTACCATTCTCACTCTGAAGAGAAAAAATAATGCACACACTGTACTGTAGGCAAAAACGTACATGCTAGCAGTATTTCCTAGTCAGCTGGGCTTTCTTATTCAATACCTACCTGCAACAGTGACTTGGTCATTTTTTTGCCCGGCTAAGCTGCTCACAATTGACTAAAATATCCCAGCCTTACAAACAGGGAAAATGTCAACTGTACTTTATGAAGAACATGGCAAAAAGAAAATACCTTCTTTCCAAAGAGCTGGACAAGCAACATTCAGTCCTGACACCTGATGTCCCAAGAAACTTAAGGTGAAGCCTATGGTTTGAAAAAGGGAATTTACCTTTTCAAGTGAGATTAAATTCCAGAAGATCTCTGGCTACTGTGCTTTAAGAATTTTAAAACGTCTGTATGATGATTATCCAATATTACACATATGTACATAAGTATGTTTCACAAAACATACTTTTTTTTTTTAGGGGAAAAAACTGCCATGTTTGAGAGATTTGGGCCATCATCTTCTGTAGAAATAAAGCTCATTTTTACAAATGCTTTTCCAGTTGTCACGGTTGGAAAGATATGTTACTAAATGTAAATTCATTCAGTGCCATCTCCCCGAATTTGCTGAAAGACAACTTCAGTGCTTCTGCTGATACCGAAAGGATTCTGAAGCCACAGCAAAGTATTATTGACAACACGAGGCTATTAGAAGAACTGTGGATAGTAGTGAAACTGTCTATCAGGCTATCCATTTCACTTGAAGGTCCAGAAAACCTCCAAACTGTGGCACTAGTACTTCATGCAGTGACTGTGACAAGGCAGAGCAGCCATTTTAAGGAATTAGTAAAATATAATGGCACAGGGTTGTTAAGTTAGAAATCATTGCTTTTAATTTCTTAGTACTTGCACAAGTCTGACAACTTTACAGCAGCATATAATTGCCCCAAACTGCAATATACCTAGGTAAGCTTTCCACAGAATAAGTTTAGTATGCTTTCCTTCACTTCCCTTTCTAAGTTCTGAACCCATTTTGACTCTCATTACAGGGACCTCTTGGAAATTTTAGGAAATCCTACTAGTTCTTTTTCCACACTTTAACCCACCAGGTATGAAACATTTGTCATCCAAAGATGACAATCCATAAAAATAGTAATTCAAAAAAAGAGTAACCTGTGAACTCAAGAGGTGCTTTCTGAGAAAACTCACCTCTGACCAATTTACCCTGGGATCAACCGCTGTGGGCAATCCCAGTGGGACAGGGGCACGTTTTGGAAAGCTCTCACACCACCCAGGCACAGGGGAGACCCTGCTGTTTCACAGCACCCCCGGCATTTGCAAACCAGTTTGCCTGATCACTGCCTTCTATTGTTTCTTGAGATAAGCAGGGCCCCAGTGAACAATTAAAGCTTTCAATAAATAATCTGTAAGCACATTCATTTGATTTACTGTTATTTGATACAGCAGTTAGTTTCAATGGGGCAGTTACTATTGATCACATAAAGTACTACAGACAAACATGAAACACTTCCAGAACTCCATGGATTATTACTCTTTATCTGCCACTCATCTGGGTTACTTGTAATGGTTGCAAAATTTAAAATCAATAATAACAATTAGTGTTCTGTATACTCTCAGGAATGAATCACACGAAATATGTTTTGTTAAAAAAATGAAAAGCTGGAGTGCTTGCCAACATGAAAGGCTCTTGCAAGTAGCAAAACTCTAAAATAATTTCTTCTGGTATCATAAAGTGTCCAATAAAGAAAAGAAAAAATATAGGTATTTTAAATGCACCTGTAAGCATACATACAATTATAAAAGCATATTGGTAAGATCTTCAAAGTAAATTGAAGAGAATACAACTTTCAACTAAGCTAGTGAGAAAGAGGCAGCAAATTTTTCATTAGAAAATTCCCCTACAAGCCTTACAGTTTCATACTCATTCCTTGACCTCTACAGGAGTTTTGGGTTGTTAACAATGGCAGGACTTGCTCCTGTGTAGGGAACTGAAGACATAGGAAAAGTCTAACTCGCTTTTACTGGAAAGTCTATCACCAAAAAAACCTGGTATCTAAATGTAAGAAATGAAACCAAAATGAAATTAATAAAGCTGGAAACCGATTGTAATGGATATATGTTGAAAAACACCTCTTCTATTAGCTTCAGATTCGTATAAATTAGTTGTGAATCTAATGAAATGCATAGAAATAACAGTATTTTGAGATCTCTGCTAGAGTAATAATTCTAGATAATTAAAATGCAAACCAATAAGAGAAATGTTTTATCATTAAACTGTAACCAGAGCTCTGTGTGAAATCATCCATTCAGAAGACTTGTTTTTCATCAATTATTTGTTATTTATCTGATGTAAATATAAGAAGGTCTAATTAAAATGTATGACTCCTTATGCAGCTTCTTGTCATTAAGACCAATGAAAGCATTCTGAAGACCATAATGAAATAATTATGTTTGCCTTTAAGAATCCTCTTCAACAACACATGGCAGTACTACACTAAATTAAAACATCAGGAACTAAATTTCTCTTGCATCTATTTCCATTTTCACTAATTATACCCCCAAGCTTTCCAACAGACCAGGCCCTAAAATTCTTTTGAAGCTGAAACAGCCTAAGGAACAGCAGCTTTTTCATAGTAATGGACTTTGATGAAGAAACAAAGGTAATGCAGCCCTGGAAGCATTAATATTTCAAATAAAGTTATCATGTGAAAATATGTGTTTATTTGAAAAACGGGGAAAAGATTGTTGGTAAAGAGCCAAATACATGTTCCAGGGAAACCAATACTCTGATTTAATCTCATTTAATTGCGTCATTCCTTCCTCACCTTTTTTCGTCAGAGTATTTTCTTATTCTGCACAGAAATTAAGGTTAGAGAAAGCATAACAAACACAGTATTACTGGGCAGTGTCAGTGTATCATGCTGTGAAAACAGAGCTTAGCTACATTTTGGTAAAGGTGAAAACAGCCCCTGGGAACAATTGCAGTGTCCGTACTGGACTCGATTTCAGGGAGAGGGGAACGGCTACTTTCCCAAACCATCCCCAGACATGCAGCGCTTCCTAACACATAGCTCATGCTTCAATCATGAAGTCTTGCAGGACCTCTCCAAAACAGAGAGAGAGGAAAGGATTCGGATAAGGAAAAAAAAAAAAACAAAAAAACAAAACCAACCCAACACAGAAGGATGTGAGTCAGCTCTGACTTCTTGCAGGCAGCCGAAGGCTTCGTTTCAAAACTTCAGAGAGATAATGGATCCTTTTTGGCGTGGTCTCAGAGAAGTGAATGTGGCAATACACGCAAAGCGTAGAAAGACGAGCAGTTCACATACCCAACCTGCATAGCATGTGACGATATGTGCAACTGTGCAATTAGAAAAACACAGCCGGAATGTGCTCTCCAAATGGAGAGAGGAAGGCTGAAGTTCACCAGGGGATGAGGGCTTGGGAAAAGTATAGTCTTCTATTAGCTCCCTCATCAAAGACACTTTACACAAATACCTGAAAGACGTAGGTGATTTGCCGTTTGTTCTGTATCTTGGTGTTCAAAGTGTGGGGTGAAAACAGAAGGATCTTTAAGAAAGACAGGTCTCCGAGACTTTCCAGCCAGCCACTGAGGAGGATCTGACTTATACCCTGATCCAGTAACTAATAAAATTTCTTCCTCAAATCAATGAGAAGAGGAAACCCAAACAACAAAGCAATGCAAAGGCATACTCTGAAAGATGGGGGAGGGGGAAAAAAACCTCCTCAGACCAAAAGTTGAGAGGCAGAAGTATGAACAACTTTAAAAACAAACAAACCAACCCCCGCCTCAGGACCTGATCTTAACAATAAAAAAGCTCACACATGCATGACTTTTTTAGCCAGTCCTTTGACTTGTGCCCCAAGCAAAAAATGCAGATTGGTGGATCAGTGCTCTCTGCTAGGAAGGAAAGGTTTGTAGAGAAGATAGGATCTTTGATTAGAGCAACCCAGAGAGCTGTGCAAAAAAAACCCCTGAGAGTTGTGCTTTGGGGGGGCACAGGCATTTCCCTACGGCTGAAGCAGGGTCCTGGGGAAAGCATTTGCCTGCGGATCAAGCGCCTGGGCGGCCGCAGCCCTTGCCAAGGGGAAGGTTTGGGCAGGTCTCGCCAGATGGCACTGTGACACAGTTTTCCAACTCCTTTTTCTTCCTGTGCGAGCGAATGTTCAGTCTTGGAAAGACAGGCAACTCTGGTCTTCATTGTGGGGCCTGGGGTACAAGATGAGGAATTAAAGAGGTGCTCAGGAGATGGAGAGACGCGAGTGGCAGAGGAGCCTTCTCCCTGCCCCGGTCTCTGCCCACAGCCAGTCCCTGAGCAACAGTGCCTGGGGGGGCAGGAGGCTCCGAGAGCCCAGAAAGCCAGGGTACGGCTGCGTTGTGCCTGAACACCTCTATCCCAGATCGGTATTTGTGAGCAAGTGAAATATTTAGATCAGCTCAGATGCTGTTACATCCACTTATCATGCAGGAACCTGGGAATCCCTCTTGGTATTGGTCACCAGCTGGCAGAGGAGTGATTCTGGTACAAGACTGGAAGGTGACAAGAAAGTCTCGTAGGAAAAGAGATACACACCTCTATATGATGTGCTGCTGTGCCACCAGCCAGCTCGGCGAAGGAGACCACTGGAGTGGTGTAATGGCCATTTCAGGAACTCGCCACAGGCTGCATTCAGATGAAAAAAAAAAAAAAAAAAAAAAATCACAGGATTCGAGAGATTTTTTGTGTTATTTGACTGGGTTTTTGTTTTGTTCTTAATTGAACCATTCCTTCCACTGTTTGTATCTTATGGGCACAAATGGCTTTCTAGGATTGAAGCACCCGCTGAAGGAAACCTGAGTTAAATCAAACTGTGGCAGTTGTCTCTGGTTGGTGCAACACTGGGCAACTTGTTTAATTGATCCACACCTCTGCTATATATCTTTGAAGGGATAATGATCCTTCTTTCTTTATAAGAAAAAAAGAAACGTTGGATGTTCATTGTGCTGAACATGCAGCACAATAGCATGAGCTTTTACTGGTATTTTGTAAAGGTACTGGTACATAAATACACTAAAGGCTCACTCATACGACCACTCTGTGTCTGAAACTCTTATTAAAATCAAGGGTGGGGGGTTGAGTGCATTTGAGTCCTCCACTAGATAAGGCTCTAAAAGACAAAAATATACTTAATTTGTCATTTTATTGTTCAAAGGTCCTTGCTAAAAATACAATGTGAGCCTAGAGAAAAATATTATGGTTCAATGGAAAGAGATCCTCCAAACCATTAAAAGAAGCTAAGCAGTGCTAAAAAAAAAACTTTGTTGTGAGACATTTATCTGCTCTTTTTCTTAGGGGACGCACTTAAAGGGCAAAATGTAAGTCACTGAAAGTGCATAAAACGGAAATCCCTCCAAACTATGGATAGACTTTAACATCATGTCCTTAGTGGTGAAGATCCAGAGCACTCTGAGAATTTATAAATATTCATTCAAGCTTTAACCTATTAAACCTATACAAGTGTCACTTGCATGTGTATATTTAACTTACATAGTTTTATAATATTCAGTTTATATATGGTATAAGCAGGGGGAAGAAAAATCACCTTGTCCAAGGGGAACAGAAGGTATATTATATACTCTGTGTCCAGGATTCTTTACACAGACTTGCCGGATTATATTTCCATCTCTCTTAACAAAAGTATTTGAAGAAGCTGTAAGGCTCAAACAACGCTAAAAGAAAGCAGGGTCAGCTATATAAGGGCTGGCATTAGTTTGTTAGAAGTTTTTTTCCTACCCACTCCCAAATAAAGGGACAAAGAAATGAACATTGTGGGAATGTGTTTCTAAACCACATGATATCCTTATCAGATTGTCATGTACAAGGGAGGTTCTCACACAGGGACCCCATGCTGGTGAGCTGCCGTGAGCTGCCCCATCACATGATGCAAGTTCTCTGTTCCTATTCAGATTACTAAAATGAGCTGAAGGAAGCTAGATTTTCCCCTCCTCCCTCCCCCCAAAATAAGCAAAATTCACAGTGACCAGTCTTATTAATTCACTGCCATTGGGAAAACAATCCTGAGCAGCTGCTAATGATGAGTGAGTATATGAAGAAGATAATCTAGCTATTAAAATCTATACCACAAATGTGAAACTGTCTCAGATTAATATCTGATGAACAGACTTCAATGCAAGGAAGTAAAGAGAGAATCGGAGAAATCTGTGAGTCAGGCAAAATACAGGGAAAAAAACTTGGCTGACTTGTAAATTTATAGAGAGAGAATAATATGTTTTTATACATATTTATACAAGTCCTACTTTGTCTCATAAGTGTCTATATTTCCAGTGTTGTGAACTCTGTCATTGAATTACTTTTCCATACAGTTTGGGGGAAGTGGGAAAGTCCTTTAAAAATTTTTAATATTAAATGAAGGTTCTAAATATTATTTTGTCATTTAAATACATGGCCTGTTTTTAAAAGTGCTGAGGGAGCTCCTAAACGCTCAGCATATTTGGAAATGAAGCCATGAAATGTGGATTTAGGATGCTAACTTTAGGCTACTGTTTCTGACATTCTTAACTTTTGAAACACATTTGCTCATGCAACAACAGCTTAATAAAATCCCAGACCTCAGATTATTTTTAAAAAGACAGTTTAAAATCCACATTTTTGGATGAAAGTTGTTTACTGATTACGATTAGGAGGACCAGCTAAGATTACTGTGACCGAAAAACTCCACAGAAGAATCATTCCTACATGATACCAGGTTTGTTTATTTTGTACCTAGAATATAGTTCTCATAAAAAGACAGCAGCTGATGAAAGACATTACTCTTGGTCTGCTTGCTAGACAATCCAGCTTTGCTACCCTCCTGCTTATGCTTTTTCTTGCAGTAGAGAGAAAATGATTATTCTGTTACTTTAGAATAGTTTTAAGCATTTTGTGGCTTGTATTTTTGTGGTTCCATTTGGTTTGAAAGGGCTTGGATTTCAGCAAGAAGTGGCATGGGTCACACTGCATGGGGACAGACTTCATACACGTGAGCAAAGGTCAAAATCAATCATAGCTTTGTATTTCCAGGCCTACTACTTTTGGCAGTTTACCCGGCCAGAAGGGGCTAAAATACTTGCTTCCCAAAAGGAGTAAACATCAACAGGGGGCAGGAATATAGTCAGCTTCTCAACCACACAGCAATGAGAAATGAGGGAAAAGGATCTCCTCCTCGCCGTAGCCACCAAGCCATCTAAATGTTACATGCGAAGCTTTCAGCAAAAAGTTGGAAGATTTCACAGCACAGTGACTTGAAAAGGACAATAGGCCTATTTAGGCAATTATATTATGCAGGCTTTGTTATTAGGCAGCCCTGATCAGTCCCAGAAAGTCTGGATAATCAAAAACGTCCAAGTACAGGAAGGGGAAAAGTACAACCCCACCCTCCCGCACGGCTGCTGCCAGGACCTCTGGATTTGAAGGGTAAAGTCTATTTACCGAAGCTCCTTGGCCATTTTATGCATCAACTGATACCCTTCCTCACGGGGCTGCGCGCTACAGCCTAGCAAAGCTCTGGAAAGCCCTCCAAAACCACAACTAATCTGGCCCCAGCAGCCCGGCCCTGGACATTGGCTGCTCGGGGGCTGCTGCCAGCCCCCAGGCAGAAACGGCGAGGGAGAGAGGGATGCTCCCCCACCCCCCCACCCCCGGCTCGCACGCATACCAGCGCCGGTCCCCACGGCCAAACAGATCTGGAAACTCATCGCAGCTGTGCTCTGGCTTTTGAGGTCTCAACGGGACGGGGCACGGCGCGGCCGACCGCGGGAGACGGCAGTCCTCCCTGAGCACAATGTCCCTTTCACAACCCCGCTCCCGAACCTAACCGCTGGCTGTGCAACACAGCCGCACTTCATCGGCTGCGTAAAGGGCGGCGTATAAACGAGCCCCGAGCAGAAACAGTCCCTTGGGGTGTTTCGGGGTGGCGGGAGCACAACGTGCCGACCGGGGCCCCTCGCTCCCCCTGCGGCCGCCGGCGAAGCCCCCCAGCTCGGCCGGGCTGCGGGGCAGGCCTGACCGCGCACGGCGAAAGACGGCGGCTCAGCAGCAAGTGGGGATTTAACTGGACGCGAGGATGACTGACTCGACTTCGCTGCCTGAAACATTATCTCCCTCCTTCAACTCCTTAACTTCGCCAAAACCCTCTTCGAGGCAGCGCCGCGACGGCCTGGCTTTGTTCTGACAAGTTGCACCTTTGCTGCACAGACTCATTAGGCGAGCAGGGAGTCACCCAAAGATACACTGCTTTTTCTCCAAGCTTATCCCACCCTGACTTCACCAGAGAACACCTCTCATCATTTTTGTCTGCAGGAGTTTTTGACAGTTCCTGTGCAGCAGCTGAATGAGGCTAACCGTATCAGAGTCTATGCAGAGAACGGTCGTTCTCGTTTCGATTAATTTGAAAGGAAAATATCCCCATGCAATTTTTTGTCGAATGAAGGGGATCAGAAACAAACACTTTTCATCACGTATGTCAGGGCATTAAGCTACAAGCATAAAAATTTAAACAAAGACTGTATCCCTTAGCTGTAAAGTTTGTAGATGAACTTTAAAGAAAATAACCTGGTTCAAACAGATCTTGCCTTCTGGGCACTAGCAAACACACCTGCAGCAATCTGATACTTGGGAATGCAGATTACAAGTCCTTCACTTCAAAATGTTTGTTTTTAAATTCAGAAAGATGAAAGAAAATAAAGTACTGAGCTTTTTTCTGTTGAGCACAGATGTTTCCAGCATTTCCAGTGCTTGCAGGGAACGAGAACCTGACCCAAACATGGCAATAATCTGGAATTCAGAAGGAAACCGCATGCCTTCTGGAGTCCCATCTTCACGAACTTTCTGAAAGTTAATATCTACTAGACCCTCTCCAGGCAAACACTCCCCACCAAACCAAAATAAGAACTGTATACTACATGAGCTTTCACATCCTATTACGTTCTGCTGCCATATCCACGACTTTTGCCTTCATCAGATTTCTTATTCTTCTAAACCAAACGAAATGCGGTAGGCAGTAGTCTTCTACTTGATGTAATTAGCTGAAACGCTATATACTGCCAAACAAACTTACTGCTGTTTTGGGCCTGCTCATTTGGGTTTTTTTGCCTGTTTAATTAATGAAGACTAACGAAGACTTCTTTTAATAGGCTTTTCCAAGGCCAAATCACCATTTCTTGCAGCTCCTCTCTCAGGGCCTTTCCTGTTCCCACTTCCACAGTATTTAGCTAGCTCACATTTCACCAAAAGCTACTTGTTTTCCTCAGTATTTGTTGTCGCTGCACTACGAGGGAGCAGAAAATTCTACCTTACTTAAAAAAGCATAAATTACTCATTCTTGCACCCTAACTCTTTTGTCCTCTTAAGAACTATTCTTGTCTAATTTGATTATATTGACCTGACTTTTATCTTACGAGAAAAGGAGTGAGAATGACTCATGATTAAAAGTGCAGTTGGTTCTACTCTCATTTCTGAGTCCATAATTTTCTTTGCAAATAAGTAATTACTTTTCAAACCTACAACAATGTAACTAATATCACATAAACATAAACACATATGAGCGTATTTTTTTGTGTGCTCGGAACATATCTTGCAATACACAGTGGCTAACATTTGCGTTGCAAACCCATAGCAGGTTTTTCCCACGGGGGGGAAGAAAAAAATACCACACAAGTTAAGGTCATGTTCGGGTTGCTCCTTACCCTCTATTTTTACTTTGCAGACCCTCATGGACTAGAAAATTCGTGATGCTGCAGCAGCGCGCTTGCTTAGTGAATCATAATGGGATTAACATACTGAAGATGTGCTGAAGTTGGAGACCTGCAGCATTTTGCCCTAACCCCTGCAATGGCCAATTTTGCCAGCGTTTCAGTCGAAGCCCTGATGCTGTCTGGGACTGTTACTGGCCTGTTCAGAGTCTGCACAATCCGTATATTATTCCCTCAAGAACCATTTACCTTTTACTCTACAATCACGTCTCTCTCAAAGCAATATTTCTAAGGCCTAAAGCAATGGCTGCAGGTGTACTGCTTTTATGGCAGAGCCAAAAATAAAACAACAAACTAGACCAAAAAACCCCTATCTATTACACATCTAATAATTTCACAATTTGGCTATGGTTACATTCCACTAAATCACAGAGGTCTTCATAAAAATAGAGAATCAGGGAACACTTGAGTAAGAATTAAACATTGCAATCTTTGTATTTGTAAGCACTGGAGCAACTTTTAAACCATTAAAAAGCTTTCTGGACCGCAAAAATTCTGGTTTTGTCATTATTTTCATGAGATGAAAGATAAAAATCTTACATGTCAAGAATATTTTGTATTTTATAATCCGTTTACGTCTATTTACCCATACACATAAAGTGCTTACACTTTCTTCAAAATTAAAACCAAAACTTGTTCTAGGAATCAAACAGATTTCTTCATTTAGACCCTAACTAAATTGCTTTTCCACATTTTTATACCATTAACTTTCACAGTTCAAATTACAGCCACCGTACTATGATTCGGGTTTCAGCCTGAATTTCAATTCCCATGCAGTGAGGATTAATCCTATTGCTTATGAAGTTACTAGACTGGATCCCTGAATGCATTTTCCTGTATTTTTTATTTACTCTTGTTAATACGAGTTTCTTTGATTAGCTAAACTTTACTGTTATCAACACTTGTCTCTTATCACAGGCCCTAGGCAAATGACATATTTACCACTCATTCCATTCCGATAAGGGTAATCCTGTGTTTAACTTGCCCAAGAACAAACACCATATATTTTGTTTTTAAGAATCCTGCTTCTAGGTATTAACAACATACAAGAGAATGAGCAGGACATTTTAAAACCAGAAGTTATTTAAAGAATATTTTGTGACTGTAAGCTTTTAACGACAGCATATACCTCCTACTCCAGGAAAGTTTATGTAATTCCAAGTTTCCGCAATATCATGGCTGAAGTTATACTAAAGTTTAAACTGTGGAAGGAGGAAAAAAAACTTTTAGTAAAACATCTGGTTTGGGTTTTTTGTTTCCCCGAACTGAAGCTCTCCCATAGCTAGTAACATTATTTTGAAGCAAAAGCGTTGTTTCATATCTTGTTTGAAGCATTTTGAAAATAGCACGGAGAAAATAAACATCCCATGCTGAACTTCACGGTCTAATTTCAATTGTAAAGACATCAAAACATTTTCAGTGTTGTAGGCTGGTAGTCACTGATTTTTACAATTGTGTTTTCGTTACTCAACCCACACAAACGTCATATGGTGACTGAAAACTTTTGAGCAGAGTGGAAAACACAGTATTTCACCAAACTTTTTTTTTTTCCAATTCCCCCCTCCACCCCTTTGAGATTAAGTGTATTGAAGGGAGAACTATTCTAATTCCTAGGTAACTTTTTAACATACAAAAAAAAAAAAAATCAAACAGAATTATACAGTTAATGGTGTACTGAAGTGCCCGAGAGCATGCTAAAAACATTTTGATAGATAGCCAAGTCATTTATCTAAATCACCATCAGAGCAGTGAAGCATCCAGCAAGCTTTTATGCAGAGTATCTGGTGATGCTTTCTGGCACTTTTTGTAGTTTCCCAAACTTGAAATTGTAGTGTTAAAATACTGCCACTGCTTACCATCTATGTATTTCATCAGCAAATCAAGACCCTATAGCATAACAATACATTTTCAGAAGTGTCCTACCACTAACTCTCCCTCTTCCGTTACCAGTGCAACGCTGCCTGAATCTCAAGGTATAGAAATAATTGATGGTTAAACTCAAAGGGTGTTCACAGTAAGTAGTTTTCTAGCAAAACAGCAACTTCTTAGAGCAACAAAGTGAAGAAGAAAGGTGGCAGCAAGGTCAGTACAAAGAAATATTGCCTTTTCTTAGGAAACTTAAAACTACTGTCTGATTTTTGGAATGGCACCTACCCACTGCAATTCCACGTCTTTGCAAGAACTGTACGGAGCAGCATTTTAATTGCTTGGCTGCTCTGCTAAAACGCGCCTCAAGACAACATGCATCCAGATTATCAAATCTGGTACAAAATCAGATTAAGGAGGCAAAGAAAAAAACTACCACAGAGATGTTATGTAAATTCATTCTTCACTGGTTGGAGTTTTGCAAGTATTTGCTGTATTATACTATAATTTTATGTGTTCTTGCTTGGCTCCACAACTGTTGTTAGGATCGATATGCTACATGAGAAGTGATAAACAGAAAGCAGTCCGGTGATTCTCTCCTTTTCCCTTTCTTGCCAAAAGGAGAAAAAAGGCTTGCAAACCACATTTTGCACAAAAACTCGCCCCACCCCTCGCTACCCCTGCGCTTAATTACAAGTATTTCTTTTTTAAATACATGCAAATAAATTATTAATAATAATAATAGTAGTAATAATAATAATCGCAGCAGCTTTAAAGTGGAAAAATAACAGTTGGGACCTACATTGAGCACTGTGCCGGTGTTGCCACTCTGTTTGTGCCAATCCACTGAAGCATGCTTTGAGAGCCTTCTCCTGGAGCATGCAGGAAGACGGACTCGCAGTGTAGAAATCCAGCATCTGAGCAGGGCTCACTGCTAGAACATCCATACAGTCAAACATGATTCCCCCTGCACAGAATGCCTGCAAAAGTGCTTTCCTTTAGGTGTGGAGGAAAATGGCACATAAAAGTACACCCAACTCCATCAAACTCTGCCCCTTTTTTGGCACGTAGGCTGTTGGTCTTTTTCCCAGACCAGAATCATGAATTATGACAGACAACACAGCTAAAAGCCTGTAATTGATCCAAATGATCATTTACCATTTTCCAGGCTGCCCAGCCAGTCCAGCAAGATGGGGGGAAGCGAGCCGCATTCCAAGTTTTAGCTCCCATCCATTTCCCCCCAAAATTCCCTTAGAGTCAGTCCCGCTCCTCGGGCGCTCGCCGGGTGCGCGCCGCGTCCCGCGCCGCGCCGATCGCCCGCCTCCCCGCGCCAAAACGGCTCCGGTAGGGACTCGGGATCCCCCTCGGCCGTGAATAGATCCTTCTGCCTCCGAACAGCTCACTTCCTACTACTTGTGTCACAGGGAATGAAAGATTGAATTGCCTAATATATGCGAGTGAACTTTCCGTGAACCCTTCCCAGGCTGCTAACCTTCAAATGACCCAAGCGGTCTGACATCACCAGCTCCCAGGATTCTCACACGCCTTCACAACTCCCAGCAGCCCTGCAAAAAAAGCAGGCAGGCGGGCAGGCAAAGGCTAGCCCCAGCCCTGCCGGAGTCGCCCCGCTGCCGCCGAGCGGCTGGCAACGGCGGCTGCGGACGGGGAGGCCAACTTGCAGAAAGACCCAAAATCATAAAGTGTGGGGGGGGGGGGGGGGGGGGAACCCAAACCCAAACCCAAACAATGAGGAGGAGGGGAAGGGCAGTGGGAATGGAGACAGAGACGGTTTCGGTGGCTGGGGAGAATGGAGGATTCTAAAATTCCAGCTCAATTTGCTAAAACTTCTGTGGCCCCCCTCCCTCCTCCTCCCCCCTCGTGTTCTTTTCCTCCCCAGAGAGGACACGAGCAAGGCGCAGGCGGCCGCCGCCGTACCAGAGCCGTGGACACGGGCTTCACCCCAACTTCTGGGGGTNGGCGGAGACAATGGCCGATGCCAGCCCCAGTCCCGGCGGCGACCTCACAGGCCTGTCCCTCCTGGGATGGGGGGGTCAGGTCCCACCTCTCCTCACTATCCCTTACCCTGGCTCCTAAATCACCCAGCGCTCCCAGGCCTCCCTGATGGGCCAGATTTGGCGGGCATCATTGCCCGGTAGGGCCTGTCCCCATCACTCAACTCAGCCCGGGGCAGGAGGCAGCCGCACATCCCCGCTTCTCCCCAGCCCAGACGCCGCCGGGTCCTGCCTGTCTCTGATTAACAGAGAGGGGCTGGGGCCGCTCGCGTGGTCCCGGAGGGGCTATATCAGCTTTCAGAGGGCTAATGAGCCCCAGCTCCCCGGGAGGGGAGAAAGGCCATGAGCAGGTCCGTGGGGAACGGGGACCCACCCCAGGGTGCCAGGAGGGGAGACCGTGGCTGCCCCCTCCCCAGGGCAGGCGGTCCCGGCCACCCCCACAACCATTTTGGAGTCATGGGGCTGCTCCCACCAAAACACCTAAGGTCTCTGTGAAACCACGCTGCCGACAGCCCTCCCTCCTAGCAGGAGTAGGTGTCAAGGCCTTCCCAGGTCTGTGGCCAGGACGCCACAGCCAGCACCGTGCTGGCCCATCATTTGCATCAAGCTAGCAGGGAGCCCCACGCTTTTTAGGTAAATAACCACCTTCTGCAAAGTCTTGCTCACAGAGAAAGACTCCATCAAGGCCTCCGCCAGTCCTTACTCCTACGGACGCTTTAAAAATGAAAAGCAACAGCCTGGAAACACTCCCTCTGCCCCACTGGAAAGGGCACGAGCTCAATGACCACGTGCACGCTTTCATTTTAAGCGAATAAGCCAAGTCGCCTCAGCCCTGGCAGACTGAGCACCGGCCTGGGGTGAGGTTTCCTGAAGCACGGAGGAGCCTTGCTTCCCGCCCCAAAGCTAGCTTGGGTTCAGGAACTGGAAAACTAAACCCTTGGTTAGCGCCTGTTTCTTGAAAAGCCCAAGATGGGAGTCGCGCAGAGTGGGGGACGCTTGCGCAGACATGGCATACAATTGGTGATCGTAAAGAAACGCTGGGGAAAGACTCACTCTGGGACCTGCGCAGGCACTTTAATGGATGCAGTGTCCCCTCTCCACAAAAAGTCCTTTGATGAACCGAAAGCTCCCTGACAATGCCTGCAGATTGTATTAACAAAACTTTTCACACAGGTTCAAGAACTTAAAAAAACCCAAACCTAAACCCCACACACAGCACATGCACTTGTTCCCTGAAACTGATACACCCACGTTGAAAACCAGCGGCCAGCAAAAAGACCTGCTGCAATCTGGAAGCTAATCCATTTGAAGAGATAAAAACAATAGGTTTTCTTAGCCTCCTTCCCCTCCGACAGGAGAGCTCTGGCTGACCCTGCAGCAGGCAGCCTTTCTTCCCATCTTCCCTCCAGGCAGAAGAGTTACAAACACTGGATTTTAACAGCATCTTTTTAAGGGCCTTCATGGTCCGTTGGGGGGTCCTCTCCCAGCCCGGACTCATCCAGCTGAAGAAGCCCCTGACACTCTGTAATCCAAAATTATGCACAGCACATGTTTATCAAAAAAGCCAGACTTTAGGGAAGGCTTGTTTAAACCATGTCAGCACAGCAAGCAGCGTTCGCTGTATTAAAAAGGCAAGTGGAATAGTGGCTAATTTTTTGTTAAAAGCTCAGCTGGCTACATTGCTACAATTTTGTTTTGAGTAGCAAAGCTAAATTAAAAGACAGCATTTTCTAAGCAGGTGACACAGAATGCACCAGAAGTTTGGAATATGTAACACGTCGCCACAAAAATAACTCGAAAGGATGATACAAAAGACAGTATGTTTTGTCTGTCTCCAATTTAGGGAGAAAACGGCATTTTGTGTGGACCAAGGCTCTAAGAACAGTTTAAGATTCTGCCAAGAAAAACATATTGCCCATGTGAGTTAAAATAAACAAAATCAGACAAACAGAAATACAGTTAGTTACATTTATTCCATTAGCAGTCTTATAATACCGTATTTAAAAATAAAACCTGCCTGTTGTACCACAAAATATAGATGGGCAACTTCTGAAAGTAAATGTCAGGAAGTCGTGCTTAACTGCATATGAATTGAAAAAGATCGCTTTTTCTCGCTGTATCTAAATGAGCCAGGTAGCTCATCATTTTTTATTACCAATAATAGTTGTGCTAATGCTTATACTTATTACTAAAACCACATGTAATTAACAAATTCTTCAAATAGCCTAATGGTTTGCTCACATACTATATCTACAATACAGTAATTTATGTGTATCATATTTCACTCTGAAACAGCACGATACTTGTTTTTCTTAAGCAGAGTATCAGGAAAAGCTACATTCATAAAATGGCGGGTATTTTCTAATTTAGATTAGGACTAACAGTAATTATTGTGATAACTAATAGCCCTCTAATTCAAATGTAATGAAACTTTAAGTATTGCCACATATTTTAAATGCCTACACAGCTCCCACAGAGGTGCAAATAGGCAACAACTCTCCAATATCTTCTACTTTATCCATGCAAAGAAATCGTGATTTTACATCACCGCTTTGATCTGTTTTCTCTCAGACCATGATGGCAGAAACTTTACAATAAACATATTCTTAGCCACAAGTGAAATGAAAAAGCAAAGGTTCAATTCAGAAATCTATTTCCTTTGGTGTTACTGTATATTTGTCAGTGTGACATAGCACATTTGAAACCCATAATCATAAAACAAAAATTTACAGCCAGGGTTTAGGGTCTACATCTGTTTCTCTGGTTTTTGTACTGCAATTACCCACTGGACAATTCAGAAAGCAGCACTATGAATCATGTACTGCACACATGTTTGTGCTGGTCACTTTTTTGTTAGTACAAGAGGCTGAGGATACCATAATATGCTTCACCGAGAAAGAGAGCATTACCGAGAATTAGGATGAGTGCACTGGGCTCTAATAAAAATGACTTTACTAGAAGCAACAGAGTACTCCTGGAATATTACAGGCATGTTTATAGGATTGAAAAATTAAGAAGTACATGCAAAAATTCTCCAAAATGAATTCTCCTCAGGGGAAGCGGACTTTTTTTTTTTTTGCATGCATTTTACTATTAATCAAATGTAGCACTCTCTTGAAACAGTTTTGACAGCAGAGTAAATGGTTACTAGTGAATGATGTGTGTGTTTAAGCAGTGAAAGCAGAGACAAAGTGATGTTTTCTTCTACTCCCTAGGCAAGAGCTGACACTAAGCTTGTTGCCTCAGCTTTGATACTCACAGATTCCTTTGTGTCAGTTGCTGGGAGAATCACTGGCAGTTCACTAACCCTGCTTCACACACAGGGGCTTTGATTTTTACCTCTTCATTGAGAATAGATGTTAATATGAAACAGTACTTGTCTGCCTTGGCGGGGTTT
>VYZV01011981.1:55701-254011 GCA_013401275.1 Pandion haliaetus | reverse complement strand
TTTTTCCTTTTTTTTTTTTTTTTCCTAACTGGTCGTACAGGGTTTCAAGTCTGAAAACCTGAATCCCCCTTCACTACATCTATTTTTGGGGGTTGTAGGATGTTTTCCTTATGTCTCAAGTGCATGAATGACATCAAAAGATTATAGGGAAGAAAATCACTGGATTACAAGAGAAGGACTGAGTACTTAAAACTCCAAGGTAGTCCTGAGGAAATGGGTATCAATCCTGAACAAGAATGGCCCTGAAGAAAACAGTAAAATTACTGGCACAAAATGGCAAAAATGGCATGGGAAGACATGAAGAACAGTGAAATTAAGTCAAAAAGGGGGTTCTTCTGACTGCTATACACTACTATGCACAGCTCGCAATGACTGAAACAAGAGTTTGCACTTAACAGGAAGAATTACTTCAGGCCTGAAAAGTAACAGCAACTGGTGTAAGACTATTCGGTGCAAAGCAGTATTTCATTTTAGATGGGAAAAGCAAAGTTAGTCAGCTCCAGACTCAGAATGCAGGCATGCAACCAGTCTGCGAGTCATTTACCGATAAAGGCTTTTTGTCTGTTTTAATCATTGGATATGTATTCGTAAAGATGCCTTTAAAACTGATCGCTTAACTTAAAGACTATAAAAATAATTCACGTCCACAAACTTCAGTACACAGCCACATTTCTTAGAATCCATACTGTGGTTTACATTCCTTTGGCCCAGAGCCAGGGGAACAGAATTGCCCCGTATGATGAAACTGGAAGTGTATGTGGTTCAGCAACCCATTTCTAAGAGCTACTAGATCTTTCTACGGAAAATATAGGAACCCCTAGTGATTGGCAAAGTATAACTCACCCATAGGTCCTCTAATAGCGTGTTCTCTAACAGCAAATCACTTAAGCATTAAAGCATGAGATTTAATATCCTTTCCAAATTTGTTTTTAGTAATAGCCCTGATATTCTAGATATTCATATATAGCCAATGTCTTTTTGGATTGTGATAAATTTGTAGCTCCATGACACAGGAGATAGTAAGTCATTGGGCTTTAAGACAAAGAAGGATAAATATTTTTTTAAAAACATTGTAAAACTCATCCACATTGCAAATAAAGGAAAACACAGACAAAATCACACCTCTCTGAGGCTCCAAAGGCTGACTGCTGTAGGCTCCAGAAAGGTTGGCAAAGAGGCAATGACATCACGTGCCTAAAAAGGGGATGACATGCATTTTTGAAGGATATGAAAAGAAAAAGCATTATTACATTAAAAATTGGCTACATGCTAACTCCATGCTTGCTGTTTAGGAGGATCCTGCAGCGCAAACACCACTTCTAAACGGCTGCCAGAAAAAAACTGAAGTGAGGAAAAAAAGTTTGTTTCATTTTGTTTTCTTTTTAAATGACCAGAAACTGCTGTTTCAAGGTTTAGCCAAGAAACAGATTTTTACTGCTAGCCTATAAATCCCTCAAAACATAAGAGTTATAATGGAAATGCTGAGGTAACTGGAGTGCCATGCATGGCACTGACACATTGCATTATATAATCCAGAGAGAATGAGGGCTGGGAGATCTATAAAATATAAGTAGAAGCAAGACATAGGAAAGAGCAGAAGAGCAAGTAGAAATATTGAATATTAAACTGCAGAGAATACTACTTCTAATAATAAAGTTTCCTATATGCTGAATATGCTCACGGTTGGCTGAAGGCAAAAGAGCACAGAGCTCCATTAAAAAATAAAACAGTGATTCCAAAAAGGCTATCTGAGTAACTGTTTTGTTTCTGCCTTTTTTTAGCGAGGGGAAAAAAAGGAAGTTACCTAACAAAAGGATAGTATTTCCTGACGTTCTGATATCCTGAAAGGTGTCTCACAACATGTAAATAAATAATGTTAGAAAATGCAGAGTAAGTGGAGTTCCAAACATAGATAACTTAGAACCCTAGTTGTAACCAGAATCAGAATAGAAATTGGCACAACAGTATTTCTAGAGGTTCACTAATGACAGCTTAAATTCTTAGTGAAAAGTTAGCCCTAGTGGCTTTTGTCCAACAAAAGACCAAAGTTATCGAGCAGTAACTAGAACTACAGCTCAGTGCAGACGTATATCCTAACAAAGACTAAACCTTACTTAAGCCTTATTTAACCTAAGACAGACCTAAGCAGCATTTAGGGCTTGTGCTCCTGCGCTGCTGTGGGGACAACCCATATAGAGTGATCCCAGAGGCCAGTGTTAGCCAAAACACACTTGTGCAGAGCTCTGGTCACATGAAGCCCGATGCAGATTGGTTTGGATTATGCCATTAGTGTAAACTGCAATGGATCCACCGCTCGGCAGCTTTACACATGTATTCATGATAATCCAATTCCCACTTAGCTAGCTCCCAAACCTACATCAAACACTAAAAGAACAGTCCAATATCCTACCTGTGGGCATCTTAAAAAGCAAAATGAAGGAGTGACCAGAAAATGCGCTGGCATAGCTACCTAGCTAGCAGAGGTAATGACAGCAATGACAATGTGGTGACACTGCCTGAAATCCCCTGGTAATGATGGTCATCATGCCAACACCTCTATTCTGCCTGTTGCCCTAAACCACTGTACAATCACACCTTCATTTTATCACGCAGATGTACTTTCTTTTCGGGCACAGTTTGGGGAACAGCATGTATGAATTTTTTCTGTAAATGAGGTAGGATTACCCAGAAGCTGAGGTAGCACTTGGCAAATTGTCATCCCTTTTCTTTTGTAGAGTATGTGCCATCAATACTGTGTGAATTAGCTGAGGGCACACGTCCTCTGGGGAACATTGTTACTACTGTAAATATATTGACATAGCCTGAAAAGTAAACTTTGCTATCGTGGTCAGTTTTACAAGCATTCAGGTTATCATAGCGTAACTACTGCTGAGCAGGTAAGGGATTCTGTATATCCCTTTTATGCTACAATAACTGTGTCCATAATTGGGCTGTTGCAGGTACAACTCTTCAAAAAGGGAAAGATTGCTTTCTCACGGTAAGTCATTATACCAGTGTAACATTCAAATGTAGACAAGATCTCAGCAAAGGTCAAGCTGGGCTTGGCTCCAGGGGCATTCAGTACAAGCAGTGGCAGCATGAATCACGTCTAGTCCAAAAAGCTTGCAAGATGTTTTCTGGTTTTCAAACTCTACTAGAATATCAAATTGTTCTTTGGTGCATTCCTCAAATTCTACTTGACTTCTGCAATTAAGTCCACAAAGAAAAATCTGCATGGTCTCAACCTGCTTGATGAAGCTAGTCCCATATGATTAAACAGATATGCAAATTCCCATACCTTTGGTCTGCAAGGCTCTCATGTTGGGCCACAGAAGAGACTGAATGTCCAGTCATATTATGGCCATGCTCAGGGAATCATGACTGACACACATGCTTTAATCAAAGAAGACTTGCAGAGCTGGGGTGCAGTTGGAGATTGTGGTGGTCAGCAGCATATTGCCCCAGGCATTGCGCAATATCGTGAAATTTTTGCCCTTATGGGACGTTTTGCGCCACATGTAGTGGAGAATGTGCAAGGTGGTCTCTAAGCATGTAATGCAGCAGATCAGGCTTGACAGGTCTATAAAACTATCAAATTTGTTTTGCATAAACCAGACCAAAACTCTTCATTTTGATATCTTTAGCCTTCTTCTGACTGAACAATTCTGCAGAGACCCTGCCATCACACTGAAAAAACCCATTCCTTTTAATCCATCTACAGTTTTTGGCAAGTATCTTCAAGAACAAGCTTCTCATTCATGGGACACTAATCTTCCATGTATTCTTCTCAGACTGTCAGAAGAACAGACTTCAGCTGTCTTTATATGGAGACATGCAAAGAAGAACGTTTGAAAGGAAATTCTTTCCTCTGCAAAAACGGCTCCGAGATCTTGCCCTTGCTGCATCCATCCCATTCTGTCTTTGACATGAAGTATCCCAAAGGATATGCCAGAAAGCAGGGTTGTGGCTCGACTTCTTCAAGGAATTATTGAGATTGATGGATGGGTAAAGTAAACTTCAACCCAAAGGAGGTTTAGTAACAAGAATGAGACATATGCAGACTCCCAATTCTGAGAAACATGTTGGAATTCTCCTTAAAAAGTACAGCAACATGTTATCTACAACCAGATCCTAAATGACTAAACTAAATGACAAGTTGGTGAATATATGTTATTTAAAGACTTTAAAAAGTTAAAGTTCTATCTGCTGGATTCCTAAATTTGTCTAAAACTTGTTAATTTATTTTATTTTTTAAAAAACACACTTGCTAACAGTGCAAGTGCACGCTACTGATACTCAAGCCTATACTGCTAGCTGAACAATGCAGAAACATTATGTCACTCAGAGGCAGGACTGCGCAAGCATGTAAGAAAGGCTAAGAGCTTTGCCAACACAAATTATCAGGCAGAACCTCACTGGAAAAAATAAGGCACGAAGATCTAAGTGAATTGTAAAGCTTACTGAGAATTGAACGACATGTTGACAAATACCACTCCACTCTCTTGCTTCCTATCAGAACCCAACAGCCAAAGCAGAGATTCCTAAGTAGTGTTTTTACAGGCCAAGCTTAGTCTCTCCCTCATCTTATCAGTAGCCTTCAAAGGGACTGTGGGTGGATCTCCTCCAGGAAGAAAGAAAAAACAACAAAAAACCCCTCAGAAGTGCCACCTCTTCCATACAAATATATTGGCGCAACCACAGAGCCTTTGCTTGAGCTGCGAGACTTTGAGAAAACACACCTGGCCCTTCTAAAGGAGAAATTAAGGAATTCATGCTTCAGTCCTCAAGCATTGAGTGGCCTTAAGAAGAGGAATAACTAAAGAGAGAGTCTAATCAGGACGCAGGGAAAATCAATACTGGCTTCTTGAAACATCTTAGGCAGGAAGGAACAGCTTAAGGTTGAGACATTTCACCACTCTTTCTGCACAAGCAAATGGGCCAAAGGCTGCGTGCACAGGTGAGAACAGGAAGGCCGGAGAAGGCTTTCTGGAGGACTGAAAGCAAAGCAAGGCGTGTGCTACTCTGAAGTTCTTTGGGAAATCTCATCTTTTAAAAGTTTTCTAGTTTTGGTGCAAGAGAGACCTTTCTACATAGTAGTCAAAGTTGTCAAAAGCAACATTTTCAGGGATAAATACACACCATTGTACTGTTATTTTCTGACTTTGGTGTGGAATACAATTATTTAAGACTCGGCGGGAGAGTATGAAAGGAGCAGGAGTCTAATTCCAGTTCAGAAAAACTCCAATAAGTGACAACACGTAAGAAACACAAGATAGATGCATTGTATTGTTGGGCTGAGTCTCATTGGCTGGAAACCCTGCCTCTCCCAGCAGGACTCAGTTACATAGCAACTCCTGAGGGCAGATTAACCCTTTCCAAGTTACGGTATCTGGCATGATTTAAGAGACCTTTTCCTCCCCCTGCTTCAGAATAATTTCATAGGTTTGCAAAAAACGTTTGGAAGAAATGAGTCAAGTGCTACTAGGGCAAAAGCAATCTAACTCACCATGGGATGCTGATGGTACAATGAACAGCGAATGCAGGGAGTTCAGATCGACCTAAATTATATTTTATGTCATCAGGTGTCATGACACACGCAAAACACACAATGTACTTTTCATAAAATAGCTCACGCTTAGTCTGTGGGGATCTTATCTGGACTGCATTTATCAAGTACCAATGGTCTCTTTCACCCAAATTCTGCCCACCCATTGACTTCTGTGTGGATAATTACTGAAGCATTAAAAAGTCCTCAGCTGGTAGAGATAGTACTTCATTCATCTATAAGAGAATTTTTCAACATCAGAGAATGCGTTGCTGTCATCCAAAATTGTACAGGCTGACTACTGTAAAATCTTAAAAAACCGCTGCAAATCTTATGATACTAGTTGTTTTTTTCTAATAGACCTTTCTAATTACTGGCATCAAGTAATTACACAAGAATCTCAAATTATTTCATCACAGCAATTTTCCTATTTTGCTTTTAGAACTGCATTACATTTATGTGTATATACGTTATAAGTGCAAATGTATATATATATACAGTTAGCATAATAATATTCCTGCTTTCCTGGTTATCAGGAATAAGTTTGACTCCAGGACAAAGACTCCTAAAGCTCTCTATTTTTAAAATGTCGTAATTCAGCCCCGTTAGTTTCCCCCATTGTGAGAGAGCGAGACGGGCCCTGGGGACCAGGAAGGGCACATGTCCTCAGCATGGTCACACTTCACTGCTGTGAGCCACAGCTACATACTATTAGGAAAAAGGAGCTACTAGGTTTCCAGTGGAGAAAATAAGAGTTAAGACTGATGTGATAGACACTTACTTCTGACTGTCTTCTGGTCATATTAAGTGAGAACCACCTATCTTGTTTCTTCTTTTCCTTATTTTTACACCCCAAAACTGGACTCTACAGGCACTAACCAAGGCTAAGAAGGGCAGGCACCATGGACACTGCCCCATTTCAGACAAGCAGGGTAAGCCTATACCTTTTCTTTCCTCTGGAAGACCCAGGGATACTCTCAGCTGAAGGTTCAGAGGAGAAAAGCCTTGAACCAAGTCTTCTTCTGCTCCTCTTCGCTCACCCATTATCCTCACACATGGACACAGCAGGTCCTGTAACGCACACTCCCACCAACATCTCCTCTTCGTGGAGGATATTCACTGCTCCGTAGCAGCTCCTGATCTCCTAGGCCAGGAGCAGTCGGAAGAAACCAGAAATTAATTTGCTCTAATAACACAGAGAATGTTGTTGAAGTTTCTTTCTTTCTTAATTGCTTTAAAAAAATAGGTAACCTTCGTATGTTTGTAAAAGGACTACATATTATGTTTAAGACATGCCTCCCTTTTCTAAACATTTCATACTCTAGAAGTTCATCTGTATTTTTTTTGTATGGTTCTCAGAGACCCCTTGTAAATCCAGATGGGATAGAAAGATACCATTTTAAATTTAATTTGTTATTTCATTTGGCTTCCTGCATCTCTCGAAAGCTCTTCTTGAGTAACTTAGCTGCTGACTTCATAAAACTAAAAGTATCAATATAGTAGATGAGAGACTAATCCAAAAAGAGGTACTTCAAAAATATTTTGTGGTCTGAAAATTAATTAGCAAGAATCAATTTAATTTCTTATTGTGGATTTTTTTTAAAAAGTTCATATTTTGCTACCATTTTTCATCTAAAACTATCACTTACGCCATTAGAAAAAGCCTCTAAAAGAGTAAAACCTGATGGACTAGGTTCAATGTGCTTAATGCTCTGTTGAAAGTACCTTTTCATACAAATGCCAACATGCACCTATCAGATATTTGTGTTCTTCATTAAACTAATGCTTTCCTGCATAATAAACAAGATGGTACAAAATATAGGTGTATTCCCATGTCCTGCTACTAAAGTAGGTGGTATCAAAATAAATTTGCAACCATATCATCATATCAATCTCCAGTATTACTGCATCAGTACTATAACCATAATTAACTAGCTGCAGGTCAAATTTCTAATAAATCTTTAGAAATTAAATGTGTAATTTGTCAAAACTATATGCCTTCATAAATTGATTATTCAGAATTTAGAAGCTTTTTAATTAGGAAGAAATTTATGCAATACCATGTGTAATAATTACGGATCAGCTCTTCTGTGGTATTTTTGTACATCAGCAAAAATTAAAACATTGGAAAACATTACCAGGTCATTGCAGTATTTCAATGTCAAAAGAAACACATAGTTTAAATGTAGAGGTTAAAGATATTTTCCCGTATCTTTTACATCTTAGATAGCTTTATGATCTCAGGACTGGAATCATTAACCAAATACAAAAATCAATGAGAAAAAGATCCAATCTGACCATTTTCAAGTGCAGAGTCACTAGAAATTATTTATGCCACTGTATAACTTTTTTTACCATGGTTCTATAGTTTTACTAAACAGCATATATTCTAAGTCAAACTTCCATTTTATGCTACACTAAACAGATTTTGCTTCTCTTGCCTCTTCCAGCTGAAATTCTGAAAGCCTTTAACACTTTAAAAACATTGCCTTTGTAATGAGCATCAGGATGAGGGGTAGAACCCTGGTTGCCAAATGGAAAACTAGAGAAAAAGTTAAGTGATATCCGTTCACAGCACACAAAAAGCAAAAATTGCACCCCAGCTCCCCTGCTCTCCCCTCCCATGCTTTCACCATGGGCCTATTCAGACTCTGCACCCTCAAAAGGGCTCTGGGTACTTCTATCAACATTTCATAGGAGAAGATTTTTTTTGACAGAGAACACAAAAGCTGCTTTGTTAGAAGTCTGGACACTTTTTTTCTACCTAATAAAAACATGAATAGAAGTGGGACCTCAGCAAGCATATGGCAGAAAGTCTGGACTAACTGAAAAAAGGGCCCTAGAAGAGTTTGCTCTCTGTCGCTCCCCAACGTGTTTACTGCCGAATGTATATGGTGTAAATAAGGAGTATGCAGAGTGGGCCATAATGGAACATTGTTTATGTGCACATCCTGGCAAATGCATATGCAGCATGGAGACTATTTCCAAGTAGAACATAAACACAAAGGGGGAGTGATGACAAACAAGTATTCCAAGGGAAGAAAAATGTTATTCCATATACAAACCAAACAAACTAAAGTGGTTTCTCCCCTGCTAGGATCCAACTGGCAGCTCTCAGTTGCACACACTATGTAGCTGTTAAAGAAACGAGAGACGTCCCAGGCTTACTGGTTGGCTTTCTTTTTCTTAAGCGACCTTATTATGCTCCCAATATTAAAAAGGAAAACACAGTTAAGATTTTATTTTACTCTCTTGCAAAAATACAACAAAACAAAACAGCCCTTTCTTTCAGCCTGAGTAAGAGCTGGGGAGATAGAGCTGATGCCAAGAAAACACCATAAGGAATTAAGCCACAGCCTTCCTATTCCAAGTTCCCACTGAAAGATACAGAGACAGTTCTTTCTTCTGAAGGTCTCTCCCACAAACCTTTAGCAAGTGACACCAGTGTGACAGTAACTTACAGGTTTTGTGCTCCTGGCAGATTTTTTTTTTTTTTCCTTTTAATCATTACTCATAAAAAGGAGGAGGGTTTAGAAAACCCAAGTCCCTGCAATTTCAAGGTAGTAAAACAAGGGATGAACTTTTTTGTGTGTGCTTACTTCTGGTGAACAGAATATCATGCTTTGACAGCTTCTATGTAAATAAATGGGTGTAATTTTATTCCTTTAAAACTAACTTCAAACACATACCCAACTAAAGGAGGAAGAAAAGATGACAAGTAGAAAAAGAGACAGTAGAGTGACAACAAGAACCACAGAAAGTCAACTGATAAAACAGAGCTTTTTACATAATTAACAGACCTCTTTAGGATGTGAGACACTGGAAGCAAGAAGCTTTAGTAAAGGATCATATGGGGACCAGAACAAAAATACTTTGTGACATCCTTCACAGAAATGCAGAGCCAGCTTGTGATTTTAAACTACTTTAAGATACTCAGAGCTTGCCTCACTTCCTCCAAAGCTCTAGATCCAGACTCAACGAAGCATGAAATACAAGTTCGGAACTGGGACCTGCACCTGCACGTAAGATTTCTGCTAGTCTGTCAAAACCTGGATCCAAATGTCCCACGCTCAGACTTTATGAAGTGTTGGGGCTTGGTGCGTCACTCACTGGGTAGAGATAAAGCCCACACTGGGAATATTTGTAGCACCTTTATAATATATACACAGTCCTTTACTGGAACCGCATTGCTGTGTTCTTTGATTTTCCTTTTTTTCCAAAAACATATCACTTCTATTATACACGACCAAAACCACCCTGACAAAGCCTCTCACTGGCCACTGGTTTAGCATTAATACTTTTGAGCTAACATCACACTTTAGAACCCAAAGGAGGCTTATTTAATTTTTTTTTTTTTTTTTTTTAAGTTCTCCTTTAACGCACAAACACCCACCTCATCCCAACATGACCTTATGCATGCCCGCTGCTTGGGTTTATATTCCATTTGCAGAGCTGTACAGAGTCTGCACTGTGCTTCAGGAAACGACACATTTCTAGTAATTACTCTTGGCTACATGGACCACTTACAGCACAGTGACAGTGAGGGTGCAGACAAATGCCAAGTACAAGCTCATGTGCTCTTTCCTCATTACAGAAGGTATTTTTGGTGGCTGAATGCCTTCTGCGTATTAGCATTGTTGACCGTATAAAGAGAAGTTTTGTAATGTGTGCTACACTGGGCAGTGAAACAGGACTCCACCTCCATCATGGAAAGGTCTTCAGCTTCACAGCAGCTCCTGCCATGGGCAACCGCATGGCAAAGTGGAGGATCTGTGACGGCTGTTGCAAAGCTGAGTCACAGTGAATACTGTGATGATTTTAAATGAAAGGGTTTTTATTAAAACTCCATGTGTTATCCCTCACCCTTAAAGAAAGGTATTAAAAGTATGGGAAGAATCTTAAACAATTTTGCCAAATCTCTCGACTTCATAGTGAGATTTAAAAACCCTTTCTCTTCTCTCTATCTAGGTTTCATCAGTCAAGTGAGGAACTCAGTTTGCATTTAAGGAGAAGTCTTCAGATTTAAGGACTCAGAACAACGGCCTACAAACATGACCAGACAGGCATGTCAAAAGGCTAGGAAACTAAAGGATAAAGAAGAAATACTCTAAATGACTATTACTAAGCCTTTTAATTTGTATGTCAGTATTATGATTTATTTTACATTTGGGGCTGGTAACACTGAGTAATTCAGAAACACAAAAGTGAATTCAGGACCTGCAAAAGAGGCAACGAAAGGTACTGAAAACACTCTGAGTCAAGCTTTGCATTCCTTACTAATTGTTGTCCAAGCTGTGCAATCTTGCACGTTTGTTGTTTACTAGATAACTACATAAAAAAATAGTATTCTTTACATACCCCCATCTCCCCTTTAAATTAAAATTGAGTTGTTATTTTAACCCTACTCAAGTATGTAATGTAGTGATGATTGTAAATCCTGATGATCACAAAATCCCTTTGATTTATCCCTCAGTTTACCATCTTTAACAAACATAATCCTAAAACAATACAGGGGAAGATCTTACAGGCCTTCAAATGGTGGAGGGGGGGCAGGGAATGACTATATATGTAAAGCTAAAGCTTCAGGGCTCATGACTTTCCTGCTGGGAAGCTTTCTGAATGTTGCTAATAATGTTCTGCCAATGGGACCAGAAGCATATCCTCATAAAAAAAGGCCTTCAGTGTGGGAAGATAAAATTTTCCAGAAAATTTTTAATAAAAAGCTTATAGATGTGGGATCCAAATCTGACAATAGACATAGGAAAACATGAATATTATTAAAGGCGGCATGTTCATCCTGCCTGTCCCCACCTCAAGATCTGTAGTCACGATCATGACAGCATGCTCAAAGCTTATGTGAAGATACCAGACCTAGTTCTCAACTATTAGTGACCATATGGCAATAGCCAGTTCAGCACAGGAAAAAAAATAACTTTTTTTTTTTCTGCTCAGTATTCCACACTGTCACAGTTGCAAGAAAATACATGGATAATTACGTCTGAATTTTAGCAAAGTACACCTGCCTTGTCTATCAGCCTTGGCCTTAACCAAGATGCAGCCACCACCCTGCATCACAACTGACCCTCCAACCATTTTGGGAATCTGGATCCAAACAACATTTTAGTAGAAACTCTCCCCCATGAATTCCAGACGGTCTATGCACAGGCACCAAAGTTCCTCTTGACTGTACCTATGTTCATAAATACAATGGGCCAGAGCTCAGTTCCAGCTTGCATTCAAACCACCTCCCACTACATTACAGCATTGGCTTGGCGATACCTATGGGGATAGTTCCTCGCTTGGCTGACCCCTGAATCACACCTGGCATTGCTGGGGAAAGGAGGCCTGTGTGCTATCAGTATGGACAACTCACAGGACACCACCTTGGTCCGTGCCCTGACCCTGCTTGTTTTTTCTGATAGCCTCTGAACCCCTGCAGCATCCAAGCTCTAACCAGCAACACGGGTAGGAGCCATGGAAGTCAAAGAGCTTCCTATGGCTTTTGCTGACTCTGGGGTCTGTTCATCACACTGTAGTGGAGAAACAGCCTGTGTGACTAGGTGTGAGACTTCAAGCCCATGAGAAGTGCTGAAAGGAGGAACTGCAACAGGCACTGTCTCTTTCCAAGCAGCATTGTTAGCAGAGAGCTGGAGTCCTCACTTGAGTGCTCTTTGCTGCCTCTGGAACTGCCCAGTTTGGGGAAGAACTGGCTCCACTTGGCTAGCAACACTTAAGCAACATTTTGATCTCCTCACTGGACCCACCCAAGGAATCTGATCAACTACCTTCAGGAACTATTGAAATTTTTTTGAAGTTTCTAGTTCTCTCACCTGCTTGCCCATCCTTGGGTACTTACACATCTAACATCCCCGTACCAAAACCACAGAATTTTTGTATTTGTCATGGTTTAGGTCCAGCCAGCAGCAAAGCACCACGCGGGTGGCCGCTCATTCACTCCTCCCCCCCAGTGGGATGAGGAGGAGAAAATATAACAAAAAGCTCGTGAGTCAACACAAGGACAGGGAAGGATCACTCACCAATTATGGTTACAGGCAAAAAACTGCTTGACTTGGGGAAAAAAACAAAAGATCAATTTAATTTGTTATCAATCAAATCAAAACAGGATAATGAGAAGTAAACCCAAATCTTAAAACACCTTGCCCCTACCCTTCCCTCCTTCCCGGCTCAACTCCTAAACTCTCCACCTCATCCCCTCCAGCAGTGCAGGGGGACGGGGAATGGGGGTTGGGGTCAGTTCATCACACGTTGTCTCTGCCGCCCCTTCCTCCTCAGGGGGAGGACTCCTCACTCGTCCCCTGCTCCACCGTGGGGTCCCTCCCACAGGAGACAGTCCTCCACAGACTTCTCCAGCGTGAGTCCTTCCCATGGGCTGCGGTTCTTCAAGAACTGCTCCGGCATGGGTCCCTTCCTCGGGCTGCAGTCCTTCAGGCACAGACTGCTCCAGCGCAGGCTTTCCCATGGTGTCACAGGCATCTTGGGGGCATCCCCCTGCTCTGGCGCAGGCTCCTCCACAGGCTGCAGGTGGGCATCTGCTCCCCCACTCACCTCCCTGGGCTGCAGGGGGACAGCCTGCCGTCTCACCACAGGCTGCAGGGCCATCAGCCTCCTCAGGTGCCCCTCCTCCCCCTCCTTCTTCACTGACCTCGGTATCTGCAGAGCTGTTCCTCTCACATTCCAATTCCCCACCCACTGCAGGTTCCCCTTCTTCAATCTGTTCTCCCAGAGGTGCTACCACCGTCACTGACTGGGTCGGCCTGGGCCAGAGGTGGGTCTGACTTGGAGCCGGGGGAGCTTCCAGCAGCTTCTTACAGGAGCAACCTCTGCAGCCCTTCCTCCCCGCTACCAAAACCCCACCACACAAACTCAATGCAGTGTTGTTTTGTACTGCCTAATATTTAAGCATATATGCAAGAAGTCAGTGCCTTCAGTGACATCATCCTCTTCTTGAGTCAGGATATGGAGAGATATCTGATGAAAGGGGGTAAAGAGATCTTTTTGTTTGCCTTTCCTGCATGTATCTCCCAAATGGGCTCAGCTTAGGTAACGGTGATGCAATGCCTCTTTTGATGACATTCTTAGAGTCAAAAGTTAGGAAAATATCCTTTGAGCACACCAAGAGGACAGTTTATCACATGGGAATTCTGTCACCTATTTGGAGTTCAACTGCAACCACAGGATGTCTCTTAAGGTCCCCATTGGCACATTAAACTGGAGCTGAGCTTACTGTCTCTTACACTTCAAAGTTTATAAAAAAGGGTGCAGTAATATCAAGAGTACAGTGAAGATTTTGCTGGTTTCTCATCAGGGAGAAGAAAAATTGCCACCCTGGTTAGTAAAAATTGCTGGATTTCCGCTAAGAGTAAAGTCTGGTGTTGAGACAACCCAGATGCCCAAGCTTATCACACCAATAACAAACTCCCTTCTGGGAAGGTTCTACCCCAACTTCTCTCATTAGCTCAGTGCCAATTCTGTCTAATCATTAGGTAGTCATCTTAAAGTCGTCATTAACCTTACCCCTATCTAGCTAAAAGAAGAACTTTAGCCAAAAAGGCAACCTTTTTAATGTTTCTAGTATGCACTCCTTATCCTCCCCTGGATGTCCTCTGTCAAGATGGAGATGGGACTTCTTCCAGGATGAGGATGTTGGTCACCTAGCCCAGATGCCAGAAGGAAAGGGATACGCTCCTTAGCAGGTGCCCTGAAGGCCTACCCTGCAGCACCAGCAGAGAGAGCCAAGGAGCCAAGGCCAGCCAGTCCTCGCACTTACCCTTTAACCTCCAGGGACAACAGGGTATGCAGCACAGCACGATGGACTAACTGACATAGAGCCCAGCACTACAGCCAAGGCAGAGAAACCCTTTCAAAGGCCTCACCCAAAAGCAGGAACCACTGGAAAGTCAACTTCAGCGCATACCTGACATTCAGAGAGGAAAAAGCTGGCATAATGAGGCACGACCATGTAGCTTTCAGTAAAGGGGACCTTTAACAGTAAAATCTCTAGACCTAAACCTGTCAGAGGCACCATACTATTGTAGCTGCCTTATCTTCAAGAGGATTTGCTCATGTTCAGCACATTAAAATGAGACCACCTGTTCGTGAACAAAACTGCTGGCAAATACTTCATTGCTAAATACAACCATTCAAAATAAGACAGCTCTGGAGGTTGACAATCTAGGCTTAAACATCCTCTTGAGCTAATCACACTGCTCCTAGGGCAATAGCTATGAAAGAAACATGAAACTTAAGCTCAAAAAATGTTGTATTTTGCGCAGGAATAAGATGGAGTTATTGAGCAGAGCTTTTCTCAAATAATGTTTTTTAACCTGTGAATTTGATTCTGATCTCCAAATATATAATCTGTCAGGTCTATGTGACATTTCCATTGCTGATAAATTATGTTCAAATATATCCAGTAGAGAATGGCCTGCTTGTTTAAAGTACTAATTGTCAATTTTAATGGATGGCTAGTAAGAAAGTTTACAATCCTGTGTTAGTGGAAAATAGCACAGGCAGAATTATATGGGCAAAGTTTCTTCATTTTTTAAAGCATTTTTATTAACTACTTATGTTTTAAATTCATATGCTTTCAAAGCCAAGTGCATGCCACAGGAGTCAAGGATTTAAGAGTTAGGGATACCAGAATTGCTCAGTCTATAGGGAAGTCAGTGTAGTTTGAAAAGTGGACAGATAAACATCTTTATCGCCACAGCAAATGAAACCTGATACTAATTTTTCTCATCCAAACTGGATGTCAGGTTACATAGATGTAAATCCACTGGAAATAATAGTTACTCTGAATTTCTGGTGGACAAATATAGGAGAATTTGGCCTGACATGAAGGCAGAAAAATAAATGTGCAACTGCATATATGAAAGGAAACGATAACATTATATATTCTTAAGAACCCTGTGAAGTATTTGAACACTGACATAAAATAGTTTTCCTATGAAAAATCTGCTGCTGAATTCCCAGGGCCACAAGCATTCAGAGCAGGTTTTCAGACGCTATGATATAATATTAGGATGAATTTAGGCCAATGTTTTCAAACCAGGCATTTAAAGCTAAGATAATACCTTTTTAGGTGTGAAGTATTCATAGATCATAGACACACTGATGACCACTAAGTTAGGCAGGAGAGATGACACTCCAGCTGTGGATTTTAGGGATGCAACCCCTGACTGTGTCAAATTAAGATGACCATGCTGCTGATCCACAATCACAAGAAGCAACCAGAAAAAGTGGTGGTCTCTGGAGATACTCAGCCTCATAAATGTAGAAACAGAATAGCAAAGTTTGGTTAGTAACTTGAGCTATATTGATCTATAACATACAATTGGCGTTTTTTCATGAGACCTAAACAATAAAAAAAAGTTCTCTCAACTCACAACATACACGGGAGCCCTAAAAATCAAGTAAAAGAAGTACACTCACATTTGAGCCAGCAGAGAATAAGCACTGTAAGAAGTAATGCTTTTTTTGTTGTTTTAGTTTTTCTTTTTGGACAGCTTTATTTATACACAGGATGAAAAAACACTGCAGCAAATTTTACCACAAATGGTTTTTTAAGGTGATCCCTATCTACTACAGAAGTAATTTACCTTTCCATTATCAGTCTTTTAATCTTTCGGGAGAGTTTGAAGGACCAAATAAGTTCCTAATCTCAGCCACTGACACATTCAAAAAGGAACCCTCAAAGCTCAGGCTCCTTAAATCGATTATATTTGGTGCAAGGCTGGATTTCCTGCTTGTTTGCTTTTGGCCTTGCTGCATATTGGTCCAGGATTTAGGGCCGAATTCAGCTGCAAAGATAATGCAAAACCAGAACACTTCTTTTCCTCTGGCTGCTGAGGAAATCCCTGCTTTAGATTAGAAAATAACTAATGATTGTGTGTCCCTGTATGCTTTGGAGTAGGGCCCCTTATTTTATCTACATGGCAGCTACCTGTCAACGTGTGGTGCTTGGAGTAGCGCACTGGGAGTTCATACACACCAAGACTATCTAAACAGACCATTAAGTGCTAGTAAAGTAACACATGTGAACGACAGGTCAATAAATTTTAAACAACTTATGTTCACTGCAAAGACCTGGCTGTTTTAGAACAAGCTGTGTTTACATAAAATCAATTTTTACAAGCATCTAAATAATTAGGGAATATACCACAATAATAATTATATTCTAAGTTCAATATAATAGTTCCAAAGGAATTCAATGAATCCCTTGCTTTTTAATGCATTTTTCTTTCTCGTCCACAGGTCTGCCTTCTTAAATAACACCTCCTCTTTAAAGAAGATGTTCAAATTCCAACTTGTGTCTACATGAGAAGGAATTGTTACTTTCTATACTAATGTGCCCTGATGCTCATCCCACTGCATACATACGTACAAAATGACTGAGAGGTCAGTAATTTGCACTTCTATGTTATTTTACCCCTTCTAACAATATTTGTCAATATTTGTTTAAAATCAATTGATTTACCCAGAGCAATCTATGTATTCACAGAAAACTGGAATTATGTCAGTCTATTAACTTAAAAGCTGCATATGTGTACTTAAATAAACATACACACATGCTGCATGCACTCGCACCCAATTGCAAATAGATGGCAAATAAAAGAACCCAAATTTCACAATAAAGACTAAACTAAATGTTATCCATAGCTACAATGGCAAAGGCACTGGCAAACTGATTTACAGGGCTGAGTTTCCACTTCATTTTTGTTGCTTTTCAGCTACAGGCAAAAGACTTTAGCATGTTGTGAGTGCTATAAATTCACATTTGCCACAAGAACCCATGATGCCATCTGTTCCCTAGAGCGTTTACATAAAGTATGCCAATGCAAACCATCTGCAAACTGTTCTTGCATGCGAATTCTTGTGATAATGCAATGTGGTACATTTGCAATTTCAAGCAAAGACCACTTGAGCTTCTTTGTAATTGCCATGCTTAACTCAGATGTTCTATAGAAACCCCTTTAGAGCAGGATTGTGGGGTATTTTGTCAGTGGTTTTGCTGAAGTCCTTGATGTTAACTCTTTACCAATGTTTTCAGTTTCATTACTGCAAGATAATGGCATACCATGAGGTAAGGGCGAGAGAAGGGAACACAGAAATCAGGCTATCTTCCACACCCTTGAGCTAAGGACTTTGAAAAAGACCCTCAGCCTTTTGGACACAAAAAGAGGGTAAGACCATGGCTACTTACATTAAGCATTGGATTATATGAACCGTAGCAGACAACTGTAGGGTTGCAAAGCTCTCTAATTCTTTCTATCCATTGCAGAATTACATCTCAGTTTCTCCTTTCCTCTTTATAACTAACATTTTTTTTTCTTCTTGTTATTTTAAAAAGTTGATGTGAAACAAAATGCTTAGGAACTACATGCTGATATGCACTGATATTCTGAGTGGCAGTGGAAAGTTTCAGAAACAGTAATGGTAGAACAGTTAAACCCCGCCCACCCCCCCCCCCCAACAGAAATCCCTGCAGACCCTACAGTAGTTGGGTCCCTGGATAACTCTTTGCTAAACAGATAAATTATTGAGCCTTTAGACTATTTTCTAGGTTTCTCTAGTTGGTATCTACATTTTCAATAACCACCTCTCTCCCCACCCAGTGAATTTAAATGCAGAATTTCCTATCTTGGGTCAAACCAGCTACTATGAGTAATCTGCATGCATGGTGTGTTCTGCTTCCTTTGCTGAGATATTACTAAAAGAGTGGCCAGTATCACCACTTAATCATATTTCTTTATGTAGTACAATTTCACACTTCTGCTGCTACCAAATACAAAACTTTGCTCTTTCCTACTACTCAAATGTGCCTTTAGTAAAAACCACTCAGGAAAACAAAGATCTGGCGGAGCACTTGCATGACACCTTCAATTGGCCAGCGTGCCACATGCCAGCGCTCAGTACCACACACCAGGGCTGCCTGCTCTGTCCAGGTAGGAGCCCAGCTGACTCCAGTGCATTAGCTGATGGTTGAAGAGCATATTATAGACTGATTGTAGAAACGATTAGCAATTCTTAAAAGATTCAATCAGCTTGTAATTTGGTTCCATGTGCCCTTGTGCTTTATGAAAATGGCTGTCAGTCTGAATCTTCCCAGCAGTAATGCTCACAGTGAGGAAATCTCTCTTGCCAGCTATCCCCCCCACACCAGCCTCCTAACTAAATCCTAGTAAAACTAGCTCTGAGATTTTAATTTCCATCACTCGCTCCAGACAATGTTAAACATTGTGAAGGGTGACATGCGTGATATAATTAACTGTGACTGAGAATTTTCATTTGTTTAAGTGCAGAGGCCTTATTTTCCATTATCTGCTTTTTAGTAGAGAAGCAAGCAAGCACTGACATACATGGTGCACCTCACATACCTTCTGACACTTCTACAGCCAGTGAATGCTAATTTTTAGTGCTAACTCTGCCTTTCTTTAGCAAACCTGCTTCCTAGCTCCCTCCTGCGACTCTGGGACTGGTACTCACCCCAGGCTGTTTTCCAGAGTGGGTTATGGCATGCTTTGTCGGGAGTTTTCAGCATGCTCAAAATTTATGCAAAAGAAAAAAAAAGAGATGATCAAAGTAGCAGGAATACCTGAGCTGCTTGCCCTTCAACAGCTTACTTTCACTGAGCAAGCCCCAACAGCATCTGTCATTAACGCAATGGATTGCTTTGCTCAGACATCTGTGGGTCACATTATTTCACAACAAGGCTGCAGCAAGAGGGGAAAGTAAAACTGAGGCAGGTTATTAATCACTTGCTGTTTCCTGTACAACATAGAGGAAATAATCAAGCAGTATAGTGGGTTATAAAGGGAGATTCCTGAGAAACAAAAATATGCAGTTCATTTAAGGCATTGCAGGAGGCCATGTGATAGAGGCAGATTCAGTTTGTGGAAATTTGGCTTTATTTTATTTATGAGATTAAGTAACTGACAACAGCTGCCACATCTAAATGAGGGTATGATGGCATTCACCCAGCATCTGAGAAGAGCGGCGCTTCAGATTTACAAGTCTTCTCCATTCATATCCAAAAAGCACATGGTTTGATCCAGAGCGGGTGGAACGAGCCCAAAACTACACTCAGTGATATTACACTACCAGGAACAGAGATCTGGAGGGAATTTGCCACATATAAATTAATGCCAGCCTTAACTGGAGTAACTTTGACTCATCGATATATGCAGCTGTGTCCTCGCTAGGGAGTTTTCTGGCTACATATGATTTTACACATCTGTCAGCTTTAAATCAGGGATCCAAATATAGACTGCAGTACACCAGAACACTGTCAATTTGCCCCTTTCTCTTGGGCCTATAAAGCACTAAATGGGCAGAGACTCACCAGTGAGGGATCAAGTCCTGATCCTACCTGCACCCCATAATCCTGTCAGTCTCTGTGGTGCAGAATGGGAGTCAAAGAAAACAAAGCCACACCCAAATTTTTAAATCTTCCCCCTCCCCACTCATTATCAGTCTGCAGTAGACTGAATTTTTCTCCATTTTTTCCCCTGCCATGCAAATTGAAAATTGCAGGCAGTTTCCTGCCAGCTAGCAGTGTAGAAAGTCAAAGGGTACACAGCATCAGTGACAATGAATATCGAACTGAACGAGACCATTTTCTGAATTGTCATTTCTGTGATGAATAAGGGAGATAAAACTCCCTTTGAAGAATTTTCTAAAGCTACACTGAAGTAATCACCCAAAACACAACAGAGGTGGCTTACACAGAAGGAGGGATGTGGGGGCAGCATTTTGCGGTTTTGTAGGGTTTTTAGCTACACTAAGAGAACAAGGCTTAGGACTGCTACCTTTGGTAATTCATACGAGGTATTTCTAATACTGACCTACTCTTCTGTTAGGTTTGCAGGACAACAAAGGCTTGTCCCTGTTTCTGTTCCTCCTATGAATTTCCGAGGGAGAAATACAGTACTCAAAAACAGGGACAGGACTGGCGATGCCGGCAGATGAAGAAGCTGTTACAGCAGCTTTGCACTTCAATAGCAAGTTAGTTAAAAATAAATAAATAAATAAATAAATAGTGAATTTAAGCAGTATCAACCTACAGCTAATGGTAATTATCACAGAAAAAAAAGCCTCACATTTCAGTAATATTATTGTTATCAGTATTGATGGAGCCAACTTCTATTAGATGCTAAAACCTCTAACAAGAAGCACCATGATGCACAAAAAAAATCAATTTGGGGTTTGCTTTTTATTTGGGTATTACTGAGCTTTACATTTCAGTCTTTAGAAATAGCCCAGTCAAAGACTGTGACCCCCATGAGGGCCACTAATTGAGGAATGGATGGAGCTTCCCAGAGACTAACAGCCCAGGGTAGCAAGGCTGCACTGCCCTGCTACGGCGCTGCTGCAAGGAATACATATATGACAAGACCTTTGGTCCCTAACTGTGATGGATACCAAGTTGCTACAGCAAATATTGCCCTGGATGACTGCCAAGGATTAATCTTTTGACAATTAGGAACTTGTTTCATTTTACAGCATAAGTGAGGGTATGCTTTCGCTAACCTAATCTCAGTTTGAAAGATGTCAAGCATATTCTTCAATACAAAATTAAAAGACAGGCTGTTATATCTTCAAAAGAAGTGACTGGAACATAGAAAAAAAAAAAAATCACACTTAAATCTAACCTTGGATACAAGATTTGACAAAGACTGGCTGTGTTACTGATGCGTACAGCTTTCAATACCCTCTTAAAAATCACAGCTCTAAAAAAAAAAAAAATAAATGACAGAATCTGGTAGAAACTGTATTACTTTGTAGTGATCAAATTCTGTCCTTAGATGTATACACATGAGGCTCCATTTGACAGCAAGCCTGTGTAACCAGAAAAACTTCATCTGAGCGCAGAACCTGACCCACAGATGCAGAAAAAAATATGTTTGATGTAGCAGATTTCCATCCTTTCAGAAGAGTAGCATCTGGCCCTGAAAGTATTTTAACACACTGATACTGATGCATTTGACATATTGTAGTCTTGCTGAGTTCCTTCCTTTATTTGGAGATGATGAACTTGATAGCAGTCCACATTACCAAGTGATTAATCAGTCACTTTTGTAAAGGCTATCTGTTAAAAATACATCTGATTAATTTGGTCCAATGACAGAAGAGGAGCTATGGATCCCTTATGGCTGACCCGGAGGCCACCACTGTGTAACAATGGACAGGTTTCATTTATAACATGGTGAACACACCTGGAAATCTGCTTGTAATTAGAAAGTGATAATGAATCCATCTATCAAAAGGAGGCCAGTTTGTCAGCAGTTCTGGACACAAACCCTGATATTTACTGTAAATCCCTCTGGCTTTCCCTGGGGGGTGTAACTGTAAATATGAGTTTTCGGCATCTCGAGATAGGGCCTTTACAGGCTCCAGTTTCAAGGAAGAGGTTTTTCTTTTTGGTGAATTCATGGTCTTGCTCTAACAGTGAATAAAAGTGGCCAGTGATGAGTTACAGACATGAATCTTTTTCTTCAAACATTATTGTGTCTGTTTCAGCAGAGGAGAAAGATGCTTAGAGACTCTGATGATCTGAAAGACAAATGAGACCTATACAAATGGAAAATGCTTGAATGAAGCAGAAGTAAGGGAGCCTGCACATAACGGATGATGATTAAAGAGCTGCGTACCTAGCATAAGTTCCTGACAAAGGGTATAGGTCATTCAATACCTATAAAGATTATTGGGGTGATACTAAGGCTGTTTCACAAATAATCTGATTAACACGAGCTTCTGAAGAAGGCTCAAGACTCAAAGAGGACTTCAAGATTATGAGCTTTGGGAACTGGAAGAATAGAATTACATCAAAGGAAATGGTCAGGAAGGATGAAACAGAGTGGAAGGAGTTTGGAAGAGCCCTGACAACAGCTGCTAGTCTTTTTCTTTTTTATCAGCATTCAGGTGGAGATATCTGCAATACCAGAACTCCAGTTCCAGAAAGTAACCAAAACAGGAAAAGTAACAGGAACAGAGCCATTATTCAAGGCATCTGAACACCTCCATCACCCTGGGCAACTGGCACTGATGATCAAATATAATGTCCCTGAAGGAAAGCCACAGCAAAAGTTCAACACATTTTTGAATATCGATTCCTTCCAGAAACCACAGCAATCCAGATAGGACTGAAAGAAAACTGGACGTCAGTCTTTAGTGTAAAATCAGTTACAATCCAATTAAGCATCTACCAGAAAGCCAACATAAACACTTACACGCGGCAACAAAAAAGAAAACAAAACCACATAGGATCAGTCCTCTAAAATCTAACAGCGTAAGATGAAGAGACCTGGCCTGTTTCACAGCCACACAGATGATTAAAGCATAAACCACACATGTCAGAATAAAACTGTTAAATAAATCATTTTACAAGGAGGAATCTTAAAGTTTATTTCCACCACCTTCTTGGCAACTAGCTAATTACCTGCTTATATCTCCTTAAGATGAGGAGGAAGCTGAAAAGAGGCCATTAATAAATCAGATGTTCCCCAGCAGCCCCAAGCCTTTAAACACAGTGGACAGCAGTTTTTACTATGGGAGAGTATAGCCAAGCTCATAACAACATTACTCAAAAAGTCCAAACAGCCCTTCAGCCACCAGTCTTTTCAAGTGTTTGTGGGGAAAAGGTCCATTAAGAAAAATGGAATATACACACATGGAAGAGAGTGAAGAAATGAAGCACGACACAGTGCAAACGTTAATCTTGGGCAACCACAGCAAGGATGCTGCGGCTGTGGTAGAGACTCATGCTTCAGAGCACCAGGAAAATCCAGGATAGCTTATGATTGTGGAGACAAAGAAAACATTCCTCATGGCCCTATGGATAGCACTGACCATTCCCACAACAGATCTGAAGTAAATATTTAGTTTTCAACCATAATATCTAATTCAAGTTAAAATTAACATGAAGAAGCCAGAAACGCAAACACAACCACGCCACCACCCCAATGTATTAGGAACAAGCAACAAACTGTATTAACACCAAATGCAGCAAGAATGTAACTATCTGTCACTCAATCAGCCATAGGCAAATGAACCGAGTAAGAAAATTTCATGAATTTTTCTGCAGTTGATAAAGGATGACCAGAGAAAAGAAGGTGGCAGAGGAAACAAAGAAGCGCAACTATCTTCAGCCAATGGAGAAGACAATCACCACCACAGCCTTTTCAGCACCCCAGAGGAATTGCCCAGAATGGCTGAGGCTGGAAGGACAACAAAGTGCTCTAACAGCCATCATGTGGTAAGACTCGTGTCTGCAGCCCTTGGGATAACCACCAGCAAGGTTTCAAAAGGGGGTTTATTTCAGGGAGACAACCATTCAGATCAAAAGCTCTCACACAGTTGCAGCCCCAGCAGGACCAGGAAGAACTAGAGCATTACAAAACACCGCTTGTCCTCTGTAATCCCAGCTGTTACTACAGATATAGAGGGTTTTTTCTGGCACTTGCCAAACCAGCCAAGAGCTGCTGTAAAGGCAGCTGTGTGGCTATACTGACATAAGGCAGATAGACCCAGCCACTAGTGCCAGTGGAACTATCACCAGCAAGCAGAGGTCCTGGAAAAAGAGAATAAGGTTATTGAAGGCAGTGCTGTAAGAAAGATCAAGCAACAGAAAGGCTTGAATAGGTAAAGGACCACAGAGTGGAAAAGCATAGGGAAGGGGGAGTGGAAAGCATGATAGAAGAAAAGATGAAAGAGAAGGATGATGTGGGAAGAGGCACAGCAGCATATGCCGCTGAGAAAGGTCCAGAACTCAACAACTGCCACAGTAAATGCTACCCAACCGGTAATGCCAGCCCCCTTCCAGCACACTCTCAGCACGCCTTCTAGCAACCTGCAGAAGGCAGCCTTCATCTTAGCATTTTGGTGCCAAGGAGATGAGTGCAAAACAGTTGTTTGGCAAGCACTGAGGCTTCAAATTCCACATGGTTGAATGTGTTTCCCCTAATAAAACATATTTATTAACACAGTCCTATTTTTAAATGTGATTTTTAGAAACTCTGTCATCCAAGAGGTACATTGCGGGGTGGAAGGATGGAGAGGCAGAGAGTGGGAGTAGAGGCCCTCAGAGTCTTGCTCACAGAGTCAAAGCTATTGGGAAAGCAGCACATACAGAGCAGACACCAAATTTGTGGGTGATTATATTAATGAGAACACTGGTTACACAGGTGCAGCAAGGCCACGTGGTTCTACCAGATACCAAGAGGTCCCAGAACACAACCGGACCAAGCCTGAGTTAACTGTCAGGTGAAGGAAAAACCCAACACTAAAATTACTGCAAAGCTGGGCATGGTCAGTGAGCTAATGTTTGTGAAGTGCCACAGAGGGTCTACATTTTTCAGAAACCAAATGATAGTGTGGCACAAAAAGAAAGCTAAACAAAGAGCCACATTCACTTCAGCTCCATTAAAAACACGGAGAACAAAATCAGTTCCAGACGTGGGGGAAAGAACGAACAATAGCTAACAACAACAGTAATGCCAGCATTAGTTTTCCAAGAGAAAGAAAAAAACACGATGAGCAATAAAAAAAATTATCACACAAATCATAAAAGAAGATGTTTTCAACAATATGAGTACCATTTTAAAAGAATTATTAAAAGAAAACTAGTTTAGTGAACTCAAAATTTACATATCTGAAAGACTGACACTGTTTTGAAGACATTCTTGTATAAATGGTCAGTAATAACAACCTATATAATAAGTACACAGTAATTAAGAAATATAGATAGCAGTAACCTAATGAGCACATGATATTTTCCCCTAAGGAAGGACATTAGCACTGATAGATCCATCTGTGCTCTCCACACCTAGGGTCTTGCCCTGGTGGCATACTCCTCACGCCTCCCCCTATACTATTTTACGAGAAGCACTGGTCAATGCAAGTAAATGTCCTTACGCTTTTATGTTGACCTACAAGTACAAAAATATTAGTTCACTGACATCTGTTCTAGTAAAAAGGTTCGTACCTGGTCATCCTACTTATTTCATCCTTGTCTGGCAAAGCTAGCTGGGAATCACTTCTCTACTATTGAGTGATCTTGCTGCCCTGTCAAACTACTCACTCCCCACTCTCCCCCACACTCAGGAACACAGCCTTGTTCATAGCCAGAAAAAGCAGTAATAATCCATCATCCTATACACAGAGCAGCTCCTTAATTCCCTGTTTTCTTTTATTTTACCTTCTCGGTAACCACTCACTTTCCCTTCTTAGAGAAACCTGTCTCTCATTCCTTACAGAAATGGCATCCTAAACTTCAAACACAGCTGCCTATATTGACATTTTTCTGGCATCCCCTAAAGCGATCAGGGCTTCTGAGGGCAGAGCACTTCCCAAGTCAGCCTCTTGCACAGATTTGATGGATCAAGTATGCCCAATACGTGTTCCTGTCAAATGTATCATACAAATACTGCTCTGACAGTGTTTTTATGAGTAGCACAGGAACAGATTTGGAAACAAACAAATCTTATCGAGACCAGAGACAAGGATATTAAGGAAAGTACATTTTGGTGGAGGTGAGCGTATGTTTTCCTACTTACTGCCCAGTAGGGAGGAAGGTGAATTGCTACTTACTTTCACAGACTGCAGTAAGATTTCTGATTCACCCTGCCAGGCTCAGACAGTATTATCACCTGCATCAATTAAGGTACCTCAGCAAGGGTATTTGCAAAAAATTTACAGTAACAGCTTTATCAAAGCATGAAAACATAAACGTGCCCTGATTTATAAGGAGGAAACAAATTATTAGAGTATGAACACATCCTTTAGGGTCATTTACAAAACAAGAGGATATGTGCTACAGGCACTTTTGTTGGTAGGTGAAAAATTGTTAGTCACAAGAGAAAAAAAAATCACCACTGGATTTCCTCCCCTTATAAGCATTGTCCTCCTTACCTTTTTTACTTGACATTTAACTGATAAACTTTGCTATTTTATTTTTTCTAAAATGAAATTCTGGACGTTATTTCTATGAATCTCTAGGGTTTGTATAAGGTCCCTTACAGCAGCTGCAACCTTAATCTGGGTTCTCCCAGCTTGTCCTCTGAATTACTTCATACCAGCTCCACTCAGACTGTCTACAAAGCTTCTCAAATAAGCACAACTGCAACAAGGATTTTCATGATAAGAACAGTCCTTTCACTAGATATCTCCCTCTGCCACAGTGCAGTTTTGCCCATGATCCTCCTGGCTCAAAGCCAGAGTCAGGACAATATAACCTGCATAAATACATCTGGTCAGCCTGCTTTTTCCTACTGATAAAGAAAGCACAAGTTACATACTTTTGAAATGGGTTTTTGAAGTCTTTCACCTGTTTCTACTTTTCCAAAGCTCCTTGACCAACCAGCCCCTGACACTTCTACCCCTGGCTTTTATTCTCCATTATTTGAGACCCTAAGACAGCAGTACTGTCCCCTCTAATGGCAAAGCAAAGGGAACAAAATCTGACTGTGAATTTCTAGCCGAGGATGCTGTTCAACAGAAAGCAAAGACATAGGCACTGTATTACCGACTATTTCTAGGGTATAGTACAGAAAGTGGTTTCAGAGGGAGGTGGGATGCTGCAGGAAAGCATTTCCACCCCACAGAAGAGAGATCCCATGCACTAGTTGAGGCTCTTCCAGATGGGGTGTTTCTTCAGAACGAAGAAACACTGAGAAGCAGCAGTTTCTTCCTTGTATTTCTGAAGCAGCTAAAAAGTGCGGTCTGACCGCCAAAGTCTCCACTGACAGGAATTTCTGACAAGGGCTGAGGAAAAGGGCTGGATATAATGTAAATGGACAGAATGACCATGATGATCGTCCATAGCACTCACTTCTTTGATGTCAAGGTAAACCCCATCCCACAGAAGAAAGTAAGGAACTCTGCAATAGTTCCTCCCTACAGAATCAAAGTCTCACAGAGTTCACATGGCACCAGAGGAAATGGTAAAACTGTTTCAAATCATTCACTGGTGGCTCTCATGCAGAAAATAATTCTTAGTTCAAAGGCAATAAATTAAATCCTTAGGATCATATCCTTCGTACAGAGGATTCACATACTTCTTGATTTTCCGCTTTCAGTTGTCCAAGTGAAGAACAGGATGGATAGGGGAATTTGTTCTGGTAGACACCAGTTTCCTGCGGCATGTGAATGCAGGTCTCCATCTCTGGAAGTAGGACCACAGTGACATCCATTATGTGTGAATGGCTCCTGTGTTGCTCAGTCAACCTGACCAATCTCAGCACTCAAGACTGTACTCTGTGGAAGTTCAAGGGTTTCTCAGCTGCATCATCCACAGATCTGAGAGGTAATGACTGTCACAAGACAATGGGGAAGAGGTGAGATTTGAAGTATATAAATGAGAGCAACTTCCAGCAATAGGTTTAAAGCATAACGTGCTTTCAGCAGTGAGGTTGGACTACTGTTGGGAAGTACCTGGTTCTGTCCAGGTCTCTTCTCAAAGCCAGAACCAATGCTAATAGTCTTTGGAAATGGTAGTGTTTAAGCCAGCACAGTGTGTCACAGTCTATTTGCAGGTCTTTGTCACCGACACATGGAAGCTATCTGTTTTCTTAATGTCTGACTGAGCCTCATCAGAGCCCTTATGGGAAGACTTCGACAGTCCTTCTGAGCTTCTGCCTTGAAACTGAGAATACCCCTATTTTGTGCTCAACTTTACTGCCTTGAGGGCTGGAACTGCCTTTGACATCGGAGGTGATGTTGGCTTTGGTTCTGCTAACAATGCTGGTATCAAAGCCAAAGGCAATATTGGGTTGATCCTCTGTGCCAACTTTTGTGGTAAGGTTGTTTCAGGAGTCAAGTGCCTATTTCTTCCTTTTGGGCACCACAAGACATTACAAAATTATTCCCATTTTGGTACCATGAATTGAAAGGCTCAGAAAACTGCAGAGTACTTGGTGTATGGGATTTCCTGAGGCAGAAGGAACACAAGCTCCTTTTGCCCTCTAGGGCAATTACCGCACAGCAGGATGGGTGAGGCTTAAGGACAGAGTATTTTGTGTCCCCATTTCACAAGGGCACTTTGCCAGTCTCACCAGCTGTTTGATACTTCAATAGTTAATGGCATTCAAACCAGAAGAACAGAGGATTGTAAATGAATCTACAGATTGTACAGTTCTTGAAGATTTCAAAGGAGTTTTGCCTGAGCTAAAAGCTAGCAAGTTGGAAACCATTTAGACATCTTACTACAATGGTCAGTAAGAGGAAACCAAAGTTTCAGCCTACCTCCTGCCTTATGTAAACAAGATACATGTGTAGCCCTGTCAGAATCAACTAGTCAAGACCGAGTCTCAAGCACATTTGAAACTGAATCTATACTGACAGACTTGAAATAAATGTATTTTTGGGGAGCATACATAAAACTCATTTCTCATTTATAGAAAGGGAAAAGAAAGACCAATTCTGATACAAGCTTGCAGGTCGTCTTAGTACTTGAGCATTCTAGATATAGAAAAGGGTTTGCTAAGAAAGGAAAACATGCTGGGGATTTGAGCTGTACTCCAAAAGGTCTTTGCAGTCGTATAAAATGACCCAGAGTTATTACAGCTTCAAAAGACACACATAGTTAATACTGATTTTATCGACTATCATAATACTACACAGGCTAGCATTGCTTTTGAAAGTATTTGCATAATGAATAATATGTCAAGCTGTGTAAACCTTTACATTTTTGGTTTCTCATATAGACAGCTTTTAAACAAGGTCAAAACCAAAGCTATATGTTTGTGGGTTTTTTGGTTGTTTTTTTTTTTTTTTTTTTTTTTTTGGTTTTTGGTGTTTTTTTTTTTTTTTTTTTTTTTTTTTACTTTTAAGCAGAAACAAGATTTGTTATTTTTCAAGCATTCATGGCCCCTCCTTCATTTTAAGCAAGGAGAAGCAATCCTGACGTATTACATATGACATAATGGATTTTTGGAAGAATCTTTTGCTGATTAACCATGCAGTGAAATGAAATGCTTAATAGAGAACACTTGGCACAAGCTGCCTGATCAAAATGTCACCTTGAAAATGGCTCTGAAGTCATTTGTCACTGTAGAGTTTACCCACATTGCACAATACTGGCATCCCACACTAACCCGCTGTGACTGTGACTAGACAGCCCAGGGTGATGAAATTACAGGTATTACCTTTCTGGCTATCCACAGATAATTAGCAGCTCCCATAGGCTGCAACGATCTAGGAAAGACCATGTCAAAGGCAATCCTTGTACAAGTACTGACTCTGACAGTACTTTACTATCTTTGGCCAAGGTTAAATTTGGGTCACCGTACATGTAAATGTATGGAATCACGCATATGATGCCAAACAAGCTTCATTCAGTGTTTGACCTTTACAGAGTATGTTTTTCTTGTAGTATCTAAAAATTATTTGTAAAAACTGGCATCTGAAGTGTGAATACAGTTGAAAGGTTATAAACAGAACTAGGTATTTTCACTTGCTCTGCTGCTATGAAGATGTCTGGGCCCTGATATTTTAGACAGAACAAGCTTCAGCTGAGAAATGACATCAACATTAGTCCACACAGTGCCCCTTCTGATAGCAGGCAAAATGAAGATTCCTCAGACAGGCGACTCAATGCCCTCGTAAAGGGTAAAAGTCAAATTCTGCCCTTTTGAAGAAAAATGTTGGTAGCTGTCTGCCTGCTTTGAAAATTGCCATACACTCTCCACAGATATGGCTGAGAACAAGCATGGTTAGTGTTTTACCCCTACATGTCTTTGCTTATTATTTTTATGTCACTCAGATTGCCTCAGTGTTATTGTGCATTTAAGAAGCTATTTATTACCTCTGCCTTTTAGGAAATTATACATATACCTGGAACATGAAACATTTGGGTAGAAATGCCATGGTCTGAATTTTTTATCCAGTATTTGTGGCATACACAATAGAAATCAATACATCACAATGTCTCCTAATTCCCATATTCTCATCACATACACAGTAAACACAGTCCCCACAATAAAATACAGGACAGCAAGCGCAGTGGTACCTGGCATGTTGCATCACTTTCGTATTTCACACCTCCTTCCTTTCTGCCTCTGCTCTCTGTAGCCCACCTTTAGATATCCACCCTACATCTGAAAGAAGTAGCTCCAGTTCCCTCTAAAAACCCAGTGTTACTCATCAGTTCAAGAGAACCGAGACAGCCCACAGTGATGAAGCCAAATGCCCTGCAGCACTTTCTGCTGACAGAAACATGCACTAAAAGTGGGATTTACTGCATAGTCTGAATGTTACACCACAGTGCAACACAGAAGGATCCTTGATGGCTTCTTTAGTAAAAACAAAGACCATATTTCTATTTGCATGAGTGGCCTGGTTCCATAACCAATATTATTGAGCATACTTTGTAGTTTTTAAAGTGAGATTTTTATACCTAAAAACTGAGAAACTCTGGTGCTATGACATCTGTCAAAATGCTTCTTTCCTCTTCCATGCATCCCTACATTTGCAGTTTGAGTCAAACCATTTGGACGGTACTTTATGGTGCTTTCTCCTACCTACGGCCCTGGGAACGCTGCGATACATGGGGGGGCAGTCTTGGGGAGAGGTGCTAAGACCAGGTCCGTAAGTGATTTAATAAAGCCTGAGTGGTCTTTTTCTTTCTCCCTGAACAGCCTGTGGTACAGAGGGGAAAAAACCAAATACTTCCATCATCACAGTACTAACATTAACCTTTTGTAATGAGTACCATAATTCAGCCCATTCAGTTTAGTTCAGTTCAGAAAAATCACATGGAGATGTCAAGAGAAGGATACTGATGAGTACACCTGGATGCACCCACATGTCACTGGGAAACAGGGGCATGCTACGATGGGACCAGTCACACCTCCGTGAATGGTGCTTGTGCCACACGAACAGCTAGGAGCACTGATCGCTCTTACCAGCTTTATGAGTGTTTCTGCGCTATGTGTAACCCACCAGAGAACAAACCAGTCCAAAGCCATGAAGGGAAACAATCTCTCAGCAGAAATGCGGTAGCACTAGGAAATGTCCGCCTCTGGCACACAAACGTGCACACAACACAGAGGTGCCCTCACCCACGCTGCTGCGTTATTGGCAACGAGCAGAAGGCATCTCCCCCCACTGTCTGTGCCTCCTCCTCCCAAAAGACTAAAACTACTTGTGGAGGAAAGACTAGCATATATTCCTCAAAACTAGCACATGCCAATAACCTGGCTCCTTTCCCTGAACTTTAAGTCTTAAGATATCCTACAGGTTCATGTGTGCTATAATCCAGTGAATCTGCAAAGGACTCACAGATTTGCAGGACGATAAAGGACATGCCAGATTATAGACTCCAATCAGTATTTTTGCAAGGAAGTCGTGTTATTAAAGTCCATTCACAAGACACAAGGGACAACACCTTATGTCCCTGCAGCTGATTTTGGGAGGCTGCTCTGGAACCTCCCTCCTCTGCTGGTCAGGAAAGCCTCCCTTTCCTCCACGAACTGCATTAATTTTCTGACCTGGGGATTCCCAGTTGCTCTTGTGCAAATGCTGTCCTCTAGGCTTAACTAATTCCTTTTGCCTCCAGCAGCCTTCCCCTCTGGAGTACTTAGCACACACCCTATCACTGCTCAGCCTGTGCTTTGCTAGACTAAACATACCAGGCTCTTTCAGTCTCCCCTCTCCATGTCTGCTTCTAGCTGACACTCATTCTCCTGTTGCACAACACGCTTCCAGTCCTGTACTGCATAAAATCTCAATTGTTCCAGTTTTAATGTGTGGAAAGTGCTGAGCACTCATAACCTCTCATTTTTGTTTTAAAAAAAAAAAACAACAAACCACTACATCTAGATAGTGCATTTACAAAACAGTCTGCTACCAAGTTACACATATAAAATAACCTAACCCAGTGAAGATACAGTACATAAAAAAAATTTTGCTTCTATGGACCATTTGCTTCTATGATGAAACGTAAAGCATTTGCTATTCTGGAACAGGAGCTAATATTCACCATGAGCTTTTTTATTAAGGTTTCTGATTAAGACAGTATGTTTTACTGCATAATACAGCAAAATCAAATGTTCGTATTATGTTGCCTCTGTACATTGAAGCTTGTCCCACACATCCTGTGCAATTCATTGACTTTATTTTTGTGTATCAGAATAGTTCATGTCACTGCCTGGATGTAGCTTTCAATGCTGCTTTTTCTGCCATTTCCTTGAAATGCATATTAAGTTTAATATGGAACTGATGATCATACAGAATATAACTCACTTTTTCTGTCAGTGTAAGCAGTATATTGGCCAGGTTAAAGAGACAGTACAGAAAGTCCTTAGCTGCAGCACAGCAGTGAAATACATAGGATAATACCACGTGATACACAAATCCCTACAGGCTTCCTGCATTCCTTTTTAAGTTTATTTAAGCTTTTTTCCTTCAAAGATTTTACTTCTTTCAGAAGAATGTCAAGGCAACTCTCCTATACTTCTCCCTGAGCAGAAAAGGAGATGAAACATCTACAAAGTGCCCATATTGCCTAGATAAGGTCGGAAATCAGCTCCGTGGCCCAGAGCTGCTGTCATCTTTGCTATCCCTAACAAGAGGACAGCAAACCATTTCTTACACAAGTTCAGGTTAGTCCCTGGCTCATGCATATTGCTGCTGTTTCTTTGTCCTGTCCTACCCTTCTCATCTCCTGGTTGTTTAGCAATCCCATCCGAAGGGAGAAATTTGGGAGATCCTGTGGGTGATCCAAGCCACCTGAACCAGAGCTGGTGCCACCAACATGTTTCCAGCTTCTTTCACCAAGGGACTTGAGGTCTTTCTGAGAGACCACCCATCCCCCCCCGACATCAGTGGCATGCATGAGATTAATACCATCTCTGAGCACGCGCTGACCCAAACTGTACCTCAACGCAACTACATGAACCATTTACCTGGGACAAAAGGTTACCTCCTATCAGCTGCTCTTTGGCACCTGTCTGTGTGTACCTGGTGGTAGAGATGAGGCTGATAACTCCTCTGATGTAATGACTGCAAAAAGTGCTGATATAAGGTGAGATAAGGCCAGTCCCCACGGCTCAAGTGATGCACAGCAACTGGGAGGACCTCACAGGAGCATGTCCGTGTGTGGAAGCTCAGGAGCTATAAGTGATTTCTGCCCATGGATGAACACACAAACCTCCCACCAGGACCCACAGGGAGCCTGGAGAACTTGTCTGAAGGCAAAACTCAATCTTACCCATACAGCTCAAATGAAAAGATAATAAAAATCCCCTCCCCGTACAGCCACATGACATACAGCTAATGTTGCACGATGGAATAGTACAACTCACTCTGTTTCCTTGGCCTCGTTGACAGAAAAGCAATAAAATTAATATTTAGCTTCATGTAGTGCTTTTTGTCCTATTTTTAAATTCCAGATAAACCTTGTTTGGAAAAAAGCATTTCAGGAACCTCAGTGACACAGAGTCTCTTACTGGCAAAGCCCCAGTAACAGCAGCGTTTGGTCAGGGACATACCCTGGGCTCCTCTTCAGGCAGGCAGTCTCAATAGGTTTTGTCCCCAGTACACATACACTTTCATGAGAACCCAAAAGCAACACTAGTACAGGAGAAAATGATTAACCAAGGTCATAATTATTCTATCTTAGCTGCTAGCTGCAGCACACAAGGTAAAACATGCATGTGCAATCCCTGAAAGGAGAAGCAGCACACTCCCCAGTCTGCCTGAATGGCTGCGCAGCTGCTGCCACTTGCCCCACGCAGCACCATCGCTCCCCACTCCTCTGCTCCACGTTCACCAGGAAATACCTACAGTAAATGACTGACAGCAACTAGCACATGGCGCAACTGTGCGGGCTTACCATAGCTAACCCTACGCACAGAAATGAGAAGGAGAAAATACCGCAAGATGTTTGTTACTGTCCCTCCTCAATAGCTAATGGACTTTTTAACCTGAATTTTCCCAGTCAAGCTTTAATAACACCACCATTAGTTACTACAGTAGATGTTTTCATGGCATATCATCTCCTCTTTAAAAAAACAAGCGAAGAAAAAAAAAAAACAAAACAAAAAAAACCCTGTCCAAGGAGTTCATCCTGAAAAAATAAACTCCTGTAATTCACACAGAGCAGATTCCACTGTGAAAACATTCCTGTTCTCTTCAGGAATGTGAAACTGTTTAACTCCATCTACATACCAGGCTCCACAGCCTGGAAAAGACCTGGCTGGGCTTTTACGTTCGTAAACCAAGGGTGAACATCCCACCAGCCTCAAATAAGGCCACACAGAAAAGGGAAGTAATAAGGAGCGATGAAGCTCTCATTTGCACTGTGAACATGCAAGGGATTTTTAACTACGCACGCTAAGTTACACTTGTTTTACTTGCCTCATCTCCACATGGTGGGACAGGCATTGGTCTGAGAGGAAAACTCTGCATATGCAAAGGCAAAAAGCACAGCAAATGCCAAGTGGGAGGATTTGGGAAATTGCTGTGTGTAACTTACAAAATCTTGTTGATATTTTAAAGTTGTCACTTAAATAATTACAGTACCTGCAAGTGCCTCTACTGATAGCAGAAAGCAGGGTGGGGTCTGACTTTGGCAAGCTGAGCTCAGGTCAGCAACATGGCCATGCAGCTCCCTGCCAGTCTGTCCCTCCGCAGCCAATGGATGCAGGAGCAGGAGCACTACAGGGACAAGGTACTGGGACAGGTGTTTTCCCTTTCCATAGAAATTAGATAGGGAGGTGGTTCTTGGCAGCACATGGCCAGTGCTGGGGGAGAGGGGAGGCCGGGACGGGCTCCGGCAACAGCCCATGGATCTGCAGCACCAGCCGCGGCCAGAAAAGACAAACCATGAGGTGTCCAACGGGCACTGCCCTCCGGATGTTTTACAAATAACCTTTAATAATGTCTTCAGTACAAAGACGTTGGCAACCAAGTTAGAGGTGCACAGGGAAAGGGGCACAAATGAAAAACCCAAGCATGTGCACAGAGACACCAAGACAGGACAGTCCCTGGGCTCTGTTCAGACCTGACCAGCACCAGGGGTCCCTTTCCTGAGAGCACATGGGTGAGCGGGCAGGAGCCCCGCTGCACCCGATCCCCCACAGCAATCACACTGCTCAGCACTGTGGCCGCTGAGCATCCCCACACCCACTCAGTGGCACTACTCCATTTTCACAGAAAGGCGGTTTCTTCGTGTTGAGAGGAACAAAAGCAATGTGAAAACATGAAAATAATCTGCACGTTGATCTATGTTGTGCACATGTATATACATGTATACACGTGGTTTTAAATAATAGTGTATAACTCGCACATATCATTGCACATGCACACATAAACTATGCAAGTATGTTAAGAAAAATTGAGCATTTGCCTGGAATACTCTGTATCATCACAGGCAGTCAAACGCACGCTTTCTAACAGAAAGCATCTGTAAAACACCATGGACATCATGGATAAATCTTGCTCAGTTTCAGAAAGTCTGGCTGTACATACCACTGTTTCACAAGGGTCCATAATTTAAAAAAAATCATCTTGTATTTAATGCAAACACTAAGACACTACATTTATTTTCATTATTTTACACTGATTCCACATGGTATAAAAGTCTTTCTGTTATGGCAAATTCTAAATCTAAGTACTGTATCCATGTTCAGATACAGGAGGATGTTCCTTACCCTTTGACAAATCTTGGGGCCCTACAGTTTCTCTTATATAAGGAAATAAAATAGACTTTTTTTTCTGATGCATTTTTTTTTTCATTATAATAATCCAGAAGAGTAAATGTAGCACGCATTCAACAAATCATGCTAACAGGAAACCTTTGTTACAAATATGTGAAGATATGATATTTTTTAACAGATAGACATGCACATATATATATACATACACACACACACACACACACACTTAGGCTGTCACCAACCTTCACTAAGCAGGGATTTAACACAATTTTAAAATCATGAATATGTGCAGAGGCAGTTACAGACCTTTTAATTTATTCTGCACGCGTTTACCAAGATTTGTAAGATATACACAAACGAGCACAAAGAAAGCTAAAAGGAGAGAAGTTATGTGGCCTAACCTCAGCATCTATAAGTTGGATGTCTAGTTCTGAACTAGTCAATCATAGCTCTTTTTACATCAAGTAGGTATTTGTAAGGGTACCTTGGTATCATCTTGCCTAGACAGACACCCAAGGTAGATCAAGCACCCTGGAAGTGCTTGTTTACTGCCTGTAAGGGGGCTTACAGTAACGAGTTAGTGTTTCAGTTTTAGAGATGCCTAAAACTGGGTGAGATAAAATCAGACATCCACATATGCCTTTGCAGAGGTGTGGCAAAGGCTCTTTTTGACCCACCAAGACCTGCATGCCACGCCTGAGGGCCACCCCCACCTTCCTGCAGTGCAATGCCCACAGCTCCCAGGGCATCCCTTGGCCCATCTCCTACTCCTGCAATGCTACAGCCAAAGGCTGAATATACATCAGATGCGCACCATTAGCAATGACGTTTCCGGCATTTGCAGCGCATAAACTTGTTCATATAACAGCTCTCGCTATTCTCCGTCATTTGACTGCCGCTCAGTGATGTAACCTAGTGTGAATGAAAGAAACCCCTTTTTCTCTGGCCTCAACAATGTGCCCATTTGTGAGCAAAGCCACTGCTTTCCCCCATGGAGCTGGTTAGCAGTGATATTTTATTTAAAATTCTTGTGGAAGCTTATGGGCTGAAGTAACCGTGATGTGAAAACCAGATGTCCCAGGCAGAGGAAAGATTCAAAAGGCTCTCAGGAATGGGGAGAGTAATAATTCGGCTTCAGAGCCTGAGCTACTCCTCTCCACAATGGGTCCTGGCAATAGGCAGGGTGCTGTGGGGTTGGGGGTGGGGGTACGCAATAAAGCACATCTCCACTCTTGCCACCGGATGGGCCTGTGCTCAAACATAGGGGGAAAAGGGGGTGAGCCAGAGCTCGTGTTTGGGCCCCACTTCCCCTGTAGTCAGCCACATCCCAGCATTGCCACTTTGCTTGTGCTCACAAGCCTCATCCCAGGAACAAGCAGGGGCACAGCCAGCATGGCAGCAGCTCTGGGCAGCATCCTGCATACAGCTGACATGGCCTCAGTCACCATGTTGTGGCTGTCACTGTGTGGTAACAGCAGCTGTAACAGACTGCGAGGTCAGCAAGCAGGGGTACCTCGTTGCCCCGCTCAGGATCCGAGCTGACACAACTACGCACGAGCAGGCAGTGGGATGCTGCTCCAATACGCTTAGTCTTAAGAGCTGTTAGGTACCTCTCTCTACTCAAGCCTACCTAGGCCGCTAAAATAGAGCCCCACGTGTACCATACTGCTCTGGTACTGAGAAGACCTTGAGCTCGGAGTCGCCATGCTCTCCAACTACTCTTGTTCAAAACATAGACCTTATGATCTGTAAAAGTTTAAGGCAGCAAGCAAACTTTGATGGCAAGCTTCAGTAAAAAGCAGCATCGCTTCTAACTTCGTTACCACCAAAACCGTAAGAAGAATTAAAAGCCCGAAAGACTAGAGGGAGCCAGGTCCTTCAAACCCTCCTGCACTGAAGCAGGAGAGCAGCCCACCGCAGCTATTGATACAATTTGTGCTTCCATTAGAAGCACAACTGCAGCTGGTTTAGGATTTTCTGAGTGTGTTGGTATGACTGATCTACTTGTAAAACTGACTGAGATGTAAGAAATGAGAAACTTGAAATGGCTCAGCTATAAAACAGTATCCAATTACATGTCAAAGCCAGCCTGAACATTTTTGGATACATAAAAATTTTGAATACGTGTTTTTGCAACTGTACGTTTTTGCCAAAATAATTTTGAATTGTTTTAAAAGTCTCCCTGCACGTCTGCCAAAGGATGTGCTCACTGACAGGAAAAGCAAGTAATAGATGGCAAAATAGCATCAAACTCCTTCCCACTCAAAATGCTGGTGAGATCTTGTTTAAATGGGGAGATGATTTGTCTGCAAGTGCTGTAACAGCACTACTGTACTTTGATCATGTTTATTTTAATACTTTAAGCTGTAAATAGATCAAGAGGAGTTCTTCATTCACTTTTGCCATGCGATAATGAATGCAAATATGCCTTTTTAATAGTTTCTGTCTTTCAGTTTTATCCAAGCACTATTAAGAAAATGGATGCGGAGTTATTCCAGGATAACATCCCCAAAATGTGTTTTGGTTTTTTTTTTTTTTTTTCCCCTCTCTCCAATACGTAACAAAATGTGATTTTTACTACAAATTATTATAAGCAAACTACTGGAAGCTAGTCTTTTATAACCTGCTGTCCTATTTTGATTGTAGGAAAATGTGAAAATACTTAGATATACAATCATCTATGTTCCTTTAACAGTTTCCTTTGAATATGTATTTTAAAACAGCATCTCTGTGCTCTGTATTTTATTTTTATCATATTTTTAACTTTGTTTCCTTATTTTTAGGGACATGCTTTAATCAGATAAAAATTCAAGTATTCTGTCCATGTTATGACTCCTATTAATCTCCCCTCTCGACTAGTAAAACCTTCTTCCTTTTCAAGGTCAAAGAGTTAAAGAGCTGAGGCTAAACCCAGGAAGTCAAGGGTTTAAGTCAGGACACTGCTGGCTGTGACTGTCTAAAAGGGAGCGTTGCTGGTGACACTAAGGCAAGCTGAACACCCACTCACAGTAATACTCCCAGCGGTATCACCCCTTATGACGTTCATCAATCTTCTTGATGTGTAGTAGGAGACACTACTAAACCTGGATGTAAACAGAAGCAAGGTGCATGCAAAGGTATAACTTACATTGGCCTTCAAATGAGATAAAAATTAAAAGCTGAAAAATGTATCTTACAGGTACATGCAGTAATAAGGACCGGCAAAGATGCACTTCAGTATGAGCCTATGCAAACCACAGCCTAGTGACATTCCTTTCCACCTTTAAAACCACCCTATTAAGCCCCATCCCAAATTATCTTCAAATACATGGATACTTTTAAATTCAATTACACTAAATACTGCTTTAACTGCTGTAACAAAAACAGAAACACAGACACACACACAGCCTCCTGAAGGCAGGGAAGTGCTCTGTATTTCCCTGTAAGGAGGGCCCTTCTTTAATAAGAGCTTCATCCGATCACTGTCATTGTTCTAGATAATGGATTACCTACACATACATTTTCAAGTGTAATGACACTCTTGCTTATTAAAGACCTCTCAGCTGAAGGGGCAGAATATTATGAACTGGCCAATCCATTCATTTCCTTGAATATGTTATTCACTATTTTATGCTAAACCAGCAATACACCATCCATTTTAGTACAATGATCCTTATGTTCAATAAAACTGAAGTGCTGGATCATAAATCATTATAGTCATTTATTTTACATTAGACACATTAGCCACTATATTCCATAATCTATTACAATAAGGTGGATTTAAATGTACCCCAAGGAACTGCAATAATAACTTGAGAACCAAATATAGCAATTATGGATAAAATATGCTTAACCTAAAACTGCACTAGCTACATAGACTGCTGTGAACTTTAAATAAAATTTAGGGAGGATGATAACTGTCCTGGAATAAACAAGCAACAGAGGAAAATCACAACCTCCTCTCTGTACTTCAGGTAGTTTAACATGCCCTTTGTATGGGGGAGGGGACGTTATACCTATAAACCAGTGCCTATTAAAACATTATTATTCCATTATTACTGGTTATGTTATCTTCCCATCACATGAAAATTTCCTGTATTTTCCTGGTGTGTTACATCCTACTTATAAAATAGTAGTCTCCCTTGCTAGCTGTCCGGTTAACCTGTTTGGATCCTTTGAATGCTCTTCAGACTCCCTCCAACCATTTTTAACAGTTTTGGTAAACTTTCCATAACACGTCCAGACCTTTCTGGTGCTCTTTCAGTTTCAGGCTCAGCAACAACAAAGGGGAAAGCCTGTTTGTCTCCTCCAGATGCGATGTCTCCACACAGTCTTAAAGGCCATTGGTAACTTTTTGGCCCCAGACCAAATCTCAAACGTTTGTGAACACAATTTAACATTTTTCAGAATTAGTACTTTGCCAAGCATTAAAAAGCAAGCGATGATTTTTTTACTGGGAGGACCCAGCATTTCAGACCATTGGGATTCCTGAAGATGGCTGCTGACAGTATGGTGTGGAGGAGAAAGGGCACCAAGGGCCATCAGGCATCGTCTGCATGAAGAAATGAGGTATGGCGTGCCCAAACTTCACACGTGCTGCTTTCTATTTATGAAACCATGTTGCTTCCTGCATAAATTCCATTATCCCCGAGATATATTCCTGGGTTTATTGACTTTTTTCTTCCCAGGAACAGAAATTACACTTAAGAACTAAATGCTCACTGCGACCAAAGTAGCTCCTCTTACCTATTACTGTTAATTCTCCATTACCCCGATCTTTCTGTGATGTTTCCAAAATAATTACTATTAACTTACACTTGTTAATTAATTCCCTAAGGGACGTATTAGCTGGCTCTGCAGATACGTACACTGGATGTTCCCTTTTCCAATTGTTCTATGGACTTTATCTAGAGGTCTATTTGCAACACTTTCTTTACTTCCTTAGTGCCTTCCCCCCTCCCCATGGAGGCCAGATACTAAGGCTGGACACTGAGTGTAGCTCCTTCGGCAGTTTCTAAAACTAATTGCACAGGTCCGCCTGGAGGGTGACAGGCAAACCAACGCTGCCCAACATGCACTGCTGCTGCCTGCCCTGCACCTACCCAGACTTCAATTTCCAGCTGCCATCCTAGCACCTTTCACAAGTCTTCATATAAGCAAGAGAAAACGTCCAGATTATTCACAACAAAATCAAAATAAAATTTTGCTTTGGCTCAAAATCATTAAATATATTCAGGCAAATAAGGGCATCTGAACCAAGGCAAGGCAGAAGCTTGCTTCTTCTATGATGTGTCCATATTTTACTTTATTATCACAAGAGCCATAGCGGTGAAGGGCATGCTGAACGCAAGAAACCTCAGCTCTGGTTTAAATGTTCTTCCTAATTCCTATCGCATGAGAGATGCTCCACATGGCCTATTTGTTTTTATTCCGGAGTCTCTGACCGAGGAGAGCTGCTGTGGTGCCACCAAGAAGGGAACAATGCACCCAGTTCTGTGTATTTTGGAAAAGAAAGTAAATATTTTGTACAACATCCATTGTTGAACAAATAACTTTCTTTTTGATAAACAAGCACTGAAAATCTGTATATATCATGAGAGGAATTCAAACCCCTGAGATAACCTTATGCCACATGTGTCCAGCAGAGCTCTGTAACAAGCAGCTGAGAAAGGCAGACGCTCTCCCAGCCTGCTTTGGCCTTGCATTGCTCCCCATGACTCTCACATTCACCCACATGTGCAATGTAGGAACAGAAAGGAGAAAGGGGAGATGTGTATCTAACCAAGTCAATGTAAATTTTTGTCTGAAGCAGGACAGACTCTCAGAGGCAAGCTGCAGATGAACCTGAATTCCTGCTCACTTCACAACCTGGGCTGTGCTCTGCCCCTCCACAAGCACTACAGCCAGTGAGCCATGGCGCCAAGTAACCTGTATCTGACATCTCCAACGGGGAATCTTTTTTCTCAAGTATGGTATCAAAATGGAGAGCAGTGCACAGCGAGGACCTCTGATCACTCAGGAGTTATGGCAGCCACTGAAGAGTCCTGCCAAGAAAAACCTTGCTCTGTTATTGGGTATGTTCACAGAGCGCAAGCTGATCAAGCAGGGCTCTCCCTCCTTCTCGGTCCTCCCCGAGAGAACAAATGGAAGAGGGAGATGAAAGCAACAGCAACAAAACCAGGTTGTATGGCACGCATTGACCGAAGGCAGACAAAGTGCGCGTTGTACCTGGGGGCGAGCGCTGCCTACACTGACCGGCAACGGGACAGCTCAGCCACTGGCGGCTGCTGCGGCACATGGGATGGGAGCACGCCACTAGGGCACGCTTCTGCCCCTCCAGTAAGGGCCAGCCTCATGCCCCACCAGCTGTACCTCATGCCATGCAGGCACCATCCCAGCTGCTGCTACAGATCTCCAGCATAACGCTGACTGCAAACCGGAGAGGAGCCTGCCCACAGCAAGGCATGCGAAGGCAGCCATGCTGTCCCTCAGGCAGTATGGTGCGGTGGTACCAGGAAAACGTTCCCAGTTTCAGCCGCGTAAAAACATATCAAATTGTTTAGTGAGACAGCATGCTCACTAATGGCAAGTACTGATCTTGTTTATGCATAAGATGTTGTGTATTTTTTAAAAAAGACAGGAGCTTTTAGAGTATTAAGCTCTCTTGAAAGTCAGGCCTGGAAGTTGCAACACCTGAACAGCCCTGCCTATGCCCAGGGCACCCGGGTGCTGCACCTTCCCTGCATGGGGAGAAGGTTTCCCTGCTAGAATGAATTATCCACAGCAAACCGGCCAGCCTTCCCCTCCCCAGCAGTGACTCTTGCTGTCGTGCCAGCCTGTGAAGCAGGGTGGGGCGAGGCGGAGAGCGAGGAGTCTCTCCCTGAGGACGGCACTGAGGCCCTCCCCAGTGAAGCGGCCGGCCGGTTGAATTCCAACAGCCACTTCCTGCCAGCCCGGCTGGCAAACAAACCTGTGGAAAAGTAAATACGTTTATCACACAGATTTCCTCTGCCCCTTTTTAAATAAGGAAGGGCTCAATGGCTTTCCTGAGTCAGGCCCATACCGCACTGAAGCAATGATGATAAATACGCACTCCCATGCTCACTCAAGTGACTACAGCCACAGGCGATACAAGGTTGTGTGGTTTCAGGATAAAATGCAAAAGAAAGAGGCCCTCTATGAAGGAGCCTTCCCACCCAGAAGCAAGTATTAGGTATAATGCGGACCGACCCACATGAGCCAAAATGCCAGGGTAGCACAGCGAGATGAACACGTTGCCTCACGCAGTCTTGCTGGAGCCAGCAGATACGCAGCAGCTTCCTATTGCCATGTCGCGTCCTCACAAATATGAAGGTCCTCTTGAAAGAAACTGAAGTGAAATTTAGCCCTGTTAGCAGCAGGAAATAGCCAGCAGTTTGAAATCACCTGAGCCAGGAATTTGGCCTTAAATTTTCCAATCTGACACTAGCATGACATCAGTACCTTTAAAGTCTGTATTAAGAAGGGGTAAAAACAGTTAGAAGTCAGGGTCATCTCTGGGAATTTATATGAGAAATGTTTGCTGTACTGCAGATCAAAATAGCATTTTGACTCATTGATCCCCTGAATGCCATAAAATCTGAAGAAAGATCCTTGTGCTTAGTGGTGGGAAAAATGAGTTTCTTTGGCCTCCTATCGTAATATAAAGAATGAGTAAAATAAAGAAAAACAAAGGAGAAGAAAGGAGATCTAAAGCTTGAGATGAGAGTAAAGACAAGCAAGCAATTAAAAAGGATAAATGGACTTCAATTTACAAGACACACCCTAAACCTCTGCCACGGTAGCATGTTTAGCTCTTAATCAAGTCTTATTACAATCGCATGCAAATGCCAGGATAGCAGGACATTCCTTCAAACTATGTTTTCATTAAAGATTCTGCTTTTTCCAGAATAATAGTAAATGACACGTGAACTTCATATGAACTATAGGTCATGAAAGGATTTAGTATTGGCATTTTTAATCTAAAAAGTCTGTGCCAGAAAATCAATATGTTTCAGTCGCAGCATTCGAATGCAATTTTCTTCACGTAACAGGGTTCTTTCTTTCACTCCTCCTTCCTCTCCCTCTCTCTTTCTCTCTCCCTCTTCTTTAAAAATAATGAATAATTCCCAGTTTTTCTATGAAACAAGCAGGCGCATTAGAAGGCAACGACATCAATAACGCGTTACATGTAAACAGAAAATGAACAAAAAAATCATTCAAGGCCCCTTTCAAACTGGCGTGCTTTTCATCAGCGCTATTACAGGTTCCATTCACATTATCGGATTGAACCACGCTGCATAACCAAGGTGCTGACAAGCCTTGATTACCCAATAACTCCTGTATTCCTTTCAGGCAGGTTCACCGAGAGGACAGGAATGCGCGGCCTTCCTGTGGGGCAGGCTGCTTTCCAGCCAGACCAAGTCAATGAAACCCAACGCCCTCCTGCTCCTGCACGCCGAAACAGCCCCTGCATTTCCTGAGAGGCAATTATGACTTTTCCCTTCTTTATTCTCAATTGTTTCAGATAACAATTTATTGTACATCGGAGGGGCCAATATAAACATTTTAAACTCTTTTCATAACACTTAGAGGGGGCTGCTAAGTCATCTCCGTAGTAAATCTGTTGTCGGCTCTTTCCCATGCTGCAGAGTCAACAAATCCGTCTCTCACCCAGGGCAGGCCAGCCAGGCACTGCAAAAACAGGAGAAAATGAACGCAGCGCCTCATACGTCGCATCTCTACTTGCACCAACTTCCCCTGCACACTTGCTAGACACCCACCTTTCAGTTTTCCCTTTACACGGCACACCTCTTGAAAAGACAGATTGCTCAAAGAGAAAAAAAAAAAAAAAAAAAAAAAAAAGAAAAGTTTCAGGCAGACGTGGTTTTTGAGTTTAGATTAAACCCCACTCCAGCCTGAGGAAGGGCAGAGGATGCATTATGCACTCACTCTTTCTAGCAACTTAGGCTGGAGCACTAATGAAAAGCAGGAGACAGAGTTGGCGGCCAGATGTGGAGCAAGGGCTTCTACCAAAAGCGAGTTGGAGCCATTAGGGCTGGGATCTAACAGAGGCTAATTCCCTCGCCATGTCACTTGCCTAATTCCTTGCAGACAGCTCCTTCTCCCTTCCCTAACAAGTATACACATATCAAAGGCAATCAAGCAAAATAAACATTTGCAACAAATTTATTTTTGGTAGCAATTTATACTAAACTTATCGTTATTTCTCCTGAACTAATCAGTTCTTAGTCCTCTTCTATGTGTCCCCTGAGTGAAACAGCTGCTTTACTATCACTTAGCATCCAGAGCTGTGGGTATAATATTACCCACATTTCTCTAATTAACTTCTAATGACACAATTTATCTGCACATTTTTCTTATTATTTTTATTATTTTAAAGTCAGAGCAGAATTTAACTTTTACCTGTGTCTGCTGCACACGTGGCAAGACTTGTAGCACTGTGCACAATGCTCCGGCCCACCTCTGGCTCCAAGCAGCCCCCACCGCCCACCAGCTGTAGGACCACAGGGACCTCCTGCATGGGGCTGCACCCTGGCATGGGCTCAGTTTTCTGACCAAGCCCCGTGGGATCAGAGGAAGGACAATGTGTGGTCCTCCCACCTCTATTCAATGCAGCAAGCCCGTACCTCTTCCCAACAGGGACTTCAGAGGGACAAGAGGGAATAGGTGGCTTTTGCAGTGGGCGAGGGAAGGGAGAGCTGCAGGATGGGGCCAGAGGAGCCAGTCCTTGCTGAAGGTGCGAGCCTTAGCCAGGCCAGCTTGTAGCAGAGACCTCCGACAAGCCACTGCCATGTAAGCCAAGCACATGTATTATATTCTGCTTTAAGGCCTTAAAATTCTGTTCCCGTGGACAAATAAACACATGGGTGCGTGGAGCCCACAAAGCCATACTTCAGAATTGGTGTCCAAATACCAGGCCTCTGAAGCAGCTAATGCTGCAACCATCTTGCACCACAGGTGTGCAGAGAAACACATGCACCCAAGTCTGCAAATGCACACACTGTATGCTGGGAACTTTCCTGCTGTAAATATCTACTGCCTAGCTCTCAGCTTTAATATTTTGTCGTCTTTTTTCCTTGCCCACACATGGCTGTTATGTTCAGCTCATCACTATGGCCTATTTATTGTCACAAGCCTTTTCAATGGCAAATATTTTGAGCTGTCTGTGGTTGTGCCGGTTTACTTTTCAACATGAATGAAGGGCTTTCTACTTGGTATCTCCTAAAACTGGCACAAAAAGTGATTTCCTACTCAAGTACAAACAAACAAAAGCTTGACCATTCTCCTTCCAAGCAGAGGAGTTACTCTTGCCCAAGGAAGCATGCTTGATACATTTCAGCAGAAAACATGCTGCTCTGGGGATTTTCTCAGACACTTGTGATAGCAAGCTTTATTTTAAACTTTTCTGTATCCACCATCAAGCAAATGGTGTCACACATGAACAATTAAACAACTGTACAAATACAACCTCACTTTTTCCTTAGATGACCATGGCTCTAACAATGCAATCACTAGAAATCCTTATGTATTTTAAAGCCAGTTGCAGTAACACAGATTATAGAAATAATTCTTGGTATTATAAACACAATAAAAAAGGAAGATGAAGATGATGTATACACAACCTTCAAAAACTATACATTCCAGGATAGGGCATTTTTAAAAAAAAGGTTTCTATTTTACCTGTATCTACAGTAATTTGTTACATTAAAAAAAAAANTAGCAATGGCGATGTATTACTCGCATGTTGAGTACAGAATAGACTTGAAATCTGTGTTATGGATTTGCCGATATTTGGCTAAAAGAATAACCTATGGGAACCTTACGACCAAAATGCAGTATGTATATTAAGTCTTTGCTTCATTGTTAACTTAGTCACGGATTTTTATTTTAGATACTCCTAGATTATGCGAAGAAAAGAAATCAACATTGCACCTTGTCGTATTTGTCTGGTATGACACTCCCAGCTTAACAGTAATTGTTACCAAGCAAACACTCCAAGGAGTATTTACCAAACATGACTCTGAACTGCAGTCTGTCTCCAAACAAATTCACAGCTGCAAACTGCAACTTTACAAAATCTCAGCATATGACAAAAAGAAACCAAAAGTGAACTGCGAGATTTTTGCAGTTCAGTCTCATTCTCTCAGGCTGAGACGTAACTATCATGTCTTCAGCTTACATACGTTTTAAAAATCTCCCCTTCAAAATTACCTGCATTCGTCAGCTCTACAGCAGTCCCTGTTCCAATGCCTACCAGAATGGAGACTTTATATAGCAATTTTCTTCAATCAATCTAAATGAAAAGACATGCCATCATCCCCCTCCATCCATCACTTTGTTTGCTGCATGTTAACTGTAACTGCTGTGGCCTTACAATCACTGAACAGTACATTTTTTTAATTTTCTGAGAAAGCTTCTTCCTTAATTGTGCTGAACAAATCGTAATGACATTTTTTAATAGACACTTGGGGACAGTTCATAAAAACTCTATGTGCCATTCAAATAAAGGTTTTATAGAACTTAACCAGATAAAGGTGAAATTAATCTTTTTTCAAAAAGCTATTATTCCATACACTGAGATATCCTTTCTGCAGTCTGACTAAACATCACTAATCTGTTATACCACCTCCTGGGAGGATAAGCACAGAGAAAGGAGAAAAAGCAAGCTGGAGTGTGAAGTGAGCCCTGTACCACAGAAGCATAAACCATCATCAGCCCATATTCAAACTTCTGCATAAAGTCCATGAACACTGCAATCCTAGGAACCTTGATGGGACAGGCTGTGGTGCTGAATTTGTTTTCTAATTTGTGTGTTATTTTTATTGCCACTATTTGATAGTAGGTCTGTACATCAGGAAAGTCTTTACTAAGAAGATTTTATTAAGAAGTATTGTCACTTCGTCAGATCTTGAGCGGCCTTTCAGTCAATGCAATGCCTTTGTCACGCTGCTGTACAAGCAGTAGATGTAATGTCAGCCAGACAACTTGCTGTCTTTTCAGTAAGTACTGGCATCAGACATCAGCAATACCAATCATTATGCTCTTGAAAACGAAGATTATTTCCCTCCATCAGCAAGAAAAGGTGAGAAGTCTCCCCTGAAAAAAGGGGGTAGCAAAACAGCTCTCTGCAGCCAGGGGCTTAATGCACCACTCGGCAAAAGCTCTTCTGACACACAAACGCATGTCCCTCGAATCCCTGTCACTCAAAAAACCCCATGCCAAACCAACCAAACTGTCTGGAGAAAGCCAGTCCAAACAAGTTTCAAAAGAAAAAGTTCAAAACGAATCCCAGACAGAAAGGAGAACTTGGGCCTCAGCCACCAAAGAGGCTCCACGTTCAATTAGCACAGGACTACTGTCGACAGCAGGGCAGGTGAGAGCTCTCTCTAAGCTCTCTCCACATCCATTCAGATGGATTCAGACCGATTCTACTATACAAACGTTTCTAACTCTGCATCTCCTTCTCAAATGCCACTACAGGTCCAGCAATACTGAGTGAGCCATGCTACTACCTAGACAGATAGCCTTTTCCCAAACGCAAAAGGCAGCCATCAAGGTCAGCATTGCCTTTTGAAGCAACGGCGATGCATACAACACATAGCTGTCCCCAGGACCGAACAGGGCTGCAAAAGGCTTCTTTTTCATGAATTAGTCCCTTAGGAAAGTGCTTACCCAAAAGCAAACTGCTGGCAGAATGAGATGGATGAAACCTGTAATCACTGTGCAACAGCACGCAGAGGGCAGCAGCACTGGAACTGTGCACTGAAATCCTTTGTCACCACACAGCAAAACTTTTCTTTTTAAACACAGGAATAAAAGATTTAGTAGACTGTGTGACAAACAAAATCAGGCGAGTGTTTACATAGGAAAACCAGCCCTCTTGTAGCTGCACAAATATTCTTTTTTCTTTGAAGAAAGAGCATATGCTCAACACTCCTTTGTCCTGTATCACAATAGAAAAACCCTTTGCACTGGAATATCTGAATCACTTCTTGGCAGTCTCTCAAGGTAAACAGAGTAAATTAAAAATGAATGTTTATTGTAGGCGCACACATACACACACACTAGCAAAGCAGAGTCCTGTATTTGCCTATCAAACATAAGAAGCGATTGAGTCCATCAGTCATTCAAACAAGCCACTGAAAAGTGGAAATAATGGGATGACAACATCAGAAAACAACCTCCCAGAAAGAGATGAGTTTCCTCATAGACATTTGTCTTGTCTAATTAATCCCACATGTGGGACTAGAGTGGAACATTAAAAAAAAATTAGGTACAAAATATTACTTTCATTGGGAAGCTTCAAAACTACAAAAGAAACAGAAATGCTTTATGGTTGTGCTTTGCTTTCAAACCCCGTTTTTCACATAATCTTCTTTCTCTGGGACCCTGCCCCTGTGCCTAGATGAGACTAAGATAATGGTAGCAGCACAGAAGAAAGCCATCAGAAAAGCCGGGGAAAACTATGTCGTTAACACTAATAAAACAAGATGTCAGTTCCTAATAGATTAAAAACCTGTGTATTAGGTTGCAGACTATTCCTGGGCACCCACAGAGCGGTCATGCCCAAGAGCACTTCCCTCTGCTCAAGACCGGTGAAAAGGGCACGACCTATTCCCTTCCACGCAAACCTTGTCACAGTTTATCCGTATTTTTGTCAACTTGGAATTAGACTGCTGTAACACACTCTCCACAGGGCAAAACAAAATGCAGAAACAAATGTAGAATGTGTCAACTGCCGATTTAATGGAGTTTCACGCCAGGAGCTTGCTGCCCTAATGCGCGCGGGTCTGCGATACCTGTCCTCACAGGAGGCTGTGTAGGTATAAGCGAGGTGGTGGGTGTAATATGTAAACCCAACAATTTTTGAAAGGGATTTCTGATCCTGTGTATGCAGATGGGCACACTTGACCAGGTTCTCAAAATTGTGGCCGCTTCTGAAAAACGTGAGGGTTCTTGGTTTTGCTTTTTTAAAGCACACAGCAGACACCTCCTCCACCAGGTAGGCTACCAGCGCTGAAATGAAAGCAGATCTGAACTGAAAGCTCCCTCAACACACCAGGAAACATCCTCCATATGCCTACTACTCTGAAGCACACTACATATGTTCCCATTTTGAATGTGACGCAACGTGAGCAGCGTTCCTCTATTTTTACAGGCTTTTGGGAGAAGGGATTGCAGGTTGCAGCATTTCACCAACTGCAGTCTGAGGGGGGTGTGACAGTGTCTGCTACAGTATTACTGATGCAGTTAGTAATGTAAGGACAGGTCACGTATTGCATACTGTTCTTTTAATGCGATGAAGTAAACGTATACTATCTTTTTGCACAGTAACAAGAGGGAGGAAAACTACTCTGGCACTTCTTGGCACAATGATGAGGACGTGCCTGCTGGCACCATTTGCCACAGAAAGCCCCAAATAACATCCCACACTAACTCCTCAAGGGACAGTGGCACTGAACAAAGCACTGACAAGCTAACACCTTCACACTTTAGCAAACTTTTTAGAAGAAAAGTAAAACAAGAATTCAAATTCTGTGTTGGGCCTCCATCTAAAGTAGGCAGCAGCAAGCTTATTCTGGACATGCAAACACACACACGTCTGCTGTATATTTACATGTACATACACAGATCCCCTAGCATCCATATGTGAATCATTGGTACACCTTAGAGGCAAAGAATATTTAAAAATCTTTTTTCTCAGGAGAATTGTAAGGCATGCTTTCAGGATTTTACTGAAGAAAGTTCTCAGTTTATACTTTTTTTTCCTCCACACTCCCAAAACTCTCTTCAGTTTGCTTTCAGAAGAAGGAGGTGACACTCGATTCCTCCTGCTTTGGCCAGATCTGAAGTGCCTGAAGCGCTCGCTCCCCTCCCCTCTCTGCCTCCGCTCAGGGAGGACGCCCTCCGTGCTCGGGGACAGGCACTATGCTGCTGGGACACTGGTCTGTAGGAGTGTCCCGCTGCAGCCCTTCTGCTGCAATTGCCCACATCGAGCTGAATGCATTTAATTTATCCACTGCCTTAAAACTGCTTCAACTCACTTCTCCCATGCTTGCTGTCTTAGCTGTAGAAAACGAGTTAATTCCTGTTGCAATATATCTGAACCAGATGTACCTTTTTTTTTTTCCCCCCACAGCCAAAAAGAAAGGGGGAATTGCAATGCTTTCTTTCTCCTTTGAAGGAAAAATCTACCTTTTGGTTATTGAGTCAACTCCAGACCTCACATAAAAACACATTGGCGTCTAATTCCTTCCCTACTGTACATAGCACTTGCATGTTTTCCTTTGGCATTTATAGGGGTCTGAACATGACGCATCTGTTACAAATATTCCCAGCACATAACTGCCCTAAATGAAGTAGGAAGAAGATTACTAGAACGCCCCAGTTAACACACCAAAATTTTATGTCAGAAACGCTAGCAGCCAAAACGCCTGCCTTTGCCGTCAGAAACCTCTTCAGGAGAAGAGTCAGCTCACAGAATTGGCGGAAGAGCCCGAGGAATGTATCGATACATATCAAGATTTAGGAAAAACAACAGCAGAGAGATCTGTTCTCCCACCACTGCTAATAAATAAGGTATTAAATCGTTAAGATTTCAATTACAAGGGAAGAATGCGGCTAACCAAATAAAAGCAGGGGGAGTTGAAATAAGTAGTAGGTTAAAGATTAATATTCTGGGTTCAGAACAAAAGGATGCTCTTTTGTGGCACTGTGCTTATGCCTCTGAATGTAAACATTGTTCCGAGAACCATTTTTTCTTTGCCCAATCTTTAAAGGGTAATAAATTAGACCTTGGACAGCCATACAAGCTGCTACTAGATGTGAATGTGAATGTGTCTGTAGAAAAGGCTGACTTTCAATCAAAGTCTATTGAAAGAATAGTTGGATTTTCTAAAGAAGCATGTTGTGCCTATTAACCAACTTACAAAAGGGGCCATTTTCTTGATTTATGTTTGGTTGCTATAGAGATCTTGCAGTACAGACTGGCAGGTGAAGCTCCCATTTAACAATCTCACAGGTTTTTCTTAGCTGTACTCAGAGGACACGGAGCTACAGTAGGTAAAATCCACTGCACAAACATACCACATCTGTCAAACTTAAAGATCAGATTTAAGGCTTTCCAAGAATTTATCAGGAATACAGCAGAGTTATTACACAATCTTTGCCCACAAACATTTTACACCCTCAAAAATCTTATTGCAGCGAGCTGCTTCAGCTCTGTTAGGTTTTGTCACTGATCCACTTTTTATTCAGCAGGTAATTACTGGTGACCAGGATTCCAGCACATCACAGCACCACGGGGTTGTCGTCTACTTAGGGTTTGGTTTTTTTTTGCAAAGCATAGAACATATTCATGAGGAAGAACTTGTGTTCTGCAACAGCAACACTAATGCTAACATGTGCAAGAAAGTGTTAAATAATAATAAAAAACAAAAACCAAAACACCAAACCCATTTGCCGTGAGCCACAAAATACCCTTGAGAGTGTGCAACTGAGAAACAACACAAGTCATGCTGGAATCAGAAGGAAAACTTTTGTGTGTCAGTAAGTCACAGGCAATTCAAGACCTGGACTGAGAAATGCTGTTTTATAAGACCAGGTCTCCTCCTAAACTCTGACAAAAGGTAGCTATACAGAAACTGGAATCCTGGAAGAAGAGGCAATGCAATTAGCAACCTGTGTGATGCACCAAACAGCAGCTTTGGGGGGGAGAACAGCAAATCTGCATAGCAGTATACGCTTCAAGCCAAAACCAAACCAAAATGGTACCCAGGATGCCAGCCCTTCCATAGTTGGTTTCTGGCATTAGCAGACACAATATCAAATATACAGAACAGAAAAAGATTTTCAAAAAGAAATTCAAAACCAGAAACATGATTCTTACTCTATTTAACACAAGAAAATAATTCCATTATTCCTATGTGATTCCTTGATGCAACAAGGAATTTCCATTGGTTTACCTCACCAGAAAGGAATCTGCATTTCATAAACCAGTGAAGTCATTTGATTAAAGTAAAAAATTTTGACAGAAGGTAATGCCTTATAGCTGCCTTACTTATCAATATCTTCTGCATTACCAGCACCATACTATTAAAAGTTTTATGTAACTGGACAGTGGGGGCCAAGTAAAACAAGAAATTACAGCCTTACGGCTCATCCCTATTTTACAGAAGTAGTAAAGAGGGGGTGGGGGTGCTTGGGAAGGGCCCATCCCACAGCCCCCCGAGGGGTAGACACTATGCACCTGTCTTACTAGGATCTCTCTGTGCACAGCCCATGCTCCCTCACAAGCAACTCCCACCTCTTGCAGGGAGAAGCGACCAGCTTGGCTGCTGTGCCCCACACAAACCCATCACATCCACCATGCTCACCCAGATAAAATCAAATGGCACGCAACACCAATGAAAAATTAAAAAAAAACCCACCCACAATTTTTTTGGAGCTGCTGCACGAAGTTGCTACCGAGGAAGCCTGATTTCAGTTCGAGAGGTATTTAGTGTCTGAAGAACAAAGAAGATTTGGGGGGGGGGGGGGAGACAGGAGGGGAGACAAACATCTGGAGCCACCACTGGGAAGGCAGCAGCATCGAACAAGATGGCCACAGGTGGCATAACTTCCATGTGCGAAGGCAGCTTAATCCAATGCTTATCAACACACAGAGGTGAGAGCCACATACAGCATTAAACAGTGTAAGAGAATAAAAGGTTCTCTCTTGCTAAGGCCAATACAGATGTCTCTCCAGAGGGAGATAGCTCAGGGGTTGAGGTTGGTCTGATCCTATACAGCTGAAATTACTGAAGAGGAGCTTTGCCACCATGTTTGGGAGGGCAGGATGGAGGCATGGGTAGGAGGAGGTCTGAAGTCAGGCGCCCAGAATTCAGCGTCTCCAGAAATTATCTTCCCTTTCTGCACCGCTGTCAGAGGAGAAAGCTGCAAAAACTTGTTTACATTTAAAAGGGGGAAGAGGATGATAATTGCAGTAATCTTCAAAGGATTTGTTTTAATTTCTGCTGAAAGGACAGCAAGTCTTTCATTGTTTGAACATATGGCTTTTGGGGAGAGAGCTCTGAGTTATTTCATTACGAGTCTTCTGGAATTTTGCTGATTATCAGGAACAAATACGGCCTTAACACCAGAGCTGTGATGGAGAGAGATGACTTCCTTGTAAAGCTCTCAGTTGTTTGCATCCTAGTAATTATCCCACAAATGGATTCCACCTGTTGTACATCACCCAGCACATACAGATGGGACTGAAATACATCCTGGATTTATATTTTATTTGGACTAACAAAGCCAGGACTTGAATTCAAGGGGCAGTGAAGGAACTAAGAATGTTCTGCATCAGAGACTTGGAAAAAGAAATGCAGGGCTTTGGCTCTGGCCCTTCTGCTCAGATTATCTCCAAATACTTTACATGCAGTGACTCCTCCTAAGGAAAGCAGAAGCGATCAAATCCATTACACTCTGCTGTTGAACCCTATCTCAGGCCCTCTTGACACACTTCTTTTACTTCCTGTTATTTATTTTTTACATTAAAATCACTGGCAATATTTTGACCATCTCCTGCTTTAACTCCAAATCATGATGAAGACAGATTTGACCGTTAAAACAGAATTACACAATATCTGTCATCCAGATTGGACAGTAACTTATTAAACCCCGTTTTATTGAAAGTCTGCATGTCAGCGTTTTGTTTTTATACCTTGCATGTGTTTTTAGTGTTGAACTTGGCTTTTCCGTGAATCTTATAAACATAAAAAGCACAAAGACTGAAATCTTGGCCCCGCTGAAGTAATAGGACTTTTGTCACTGATGTCCACGGGGTAGGATTTCAACCCAGATGACTAACAGATTTTTTTAAAAAACCTTCAATTTCTGTCTCTCCAAGGTACACCTTTTGACTGGAGAGGTCAGAAGGGAGGCAAAAAATTCAGGAAGAAATGCTACTATTAAAATCATGTTCTAGACAACATCCCTCTGGATGTGCATTGCACACACACATCTTCTGGAAGAACTGCTGAGAGCACGTGGCACCACATGAGGTCTGACACTCCAGCTAAAAGAACAGCAGTATGAGACCTGCAGTCTCTAAATCCCTGAGGGTATGTCCGGTAACAGAAAGATCCTAAACAGTGCAGACAAGTAACACTTAATGCAGATCTACCTTCTGCCCTTCTTCAGGACATAGCATCTTGGATTTTGGTCTTCAATATGCATACACATGGTATGCATGTATGCAAACACAACAGGGTGGTAATATCCATGTGGAAAGCTGCTGCATTATATCATAAACAAGTTTACTGTACACATCCCCTCCCTTTTGCCTGGTAACTTTGGGTCTTTTTCAGTTTCAATGCAGTCAAGACCCTTTCAACGGCTGTGCATTGTATTCCATAAAAAGCAATGAGGGTGGGGAAAGAGGCCATCTTCTCCCTGCTCCATACAGAAAGGGACAACTTTGGGAATCTAGATCCTTCATTGTCCTGAAAGTTTTAACAACTGACTTAGCTCCAAAAGCAAACACCAACGGCTCAGTGTGCCCACCAGTTAAAACTTGGAAGTTTTAACATCAATCCTCACAAGAGAAAAGTTCTTAGGTCATTTCTAAAGGTGTTTTGCTGTTTAATAAGCATACCTCCTCACTTTGCAGGAGGAGGATCTTGAAAAAAAAAAGTTACAATAAAACTTAAAACCCTCCAAAATATTCTTAAATAGCTTTCCTATAACCCATATGGCATATAAATGAATATAGCATAGTGTTATATAACAAGTTTATTGGCATACAGTTGGTAGGGCCAGATTACTTGTCCTTTTAGTGAGTAACCTAAGACTGTAGCCATCTTAAATGCATGCTGATAAATCTTAAGCATACCAGTCCACTGTGTGTTATTTGTTCTTCGTACATACACTTCTCTTAAAGTATGTAAGTAGATATTTGCATATAAAATTCTGACTGGACACAAAGGATTCGATTTATGCATTCCTTTGTAAACCCACCAAAAACATTATGTTTTCCATCACTGATAAAACCTGTAGGCTTTTAAACTCACAAATGTATTTTTACAATTGTTAAACTGCTGTTATGGCCTGTGAAGGTTCCTGGTCTGGTAACAATGGAAACTGGAGTCTTATGTTTATCTTCAGGCCAGGATGGATAGAGGCAGCAATAGTATATGCTTTCCTAAACTGACCCGCTAATGACCTGAATCCTGCCCCGAGGGGTTAGTATCCCTTGGAGTAAGAGGATATTTAGCTCAGATGCCAGTTCAACCTACTACTCATTTAAAAGAAATTACCTCGTCCAAGTCAAGGGGCTTAGATCCTATTCTCCCAAATTAATCATTCATACAGCGTGTGTTTTTTCAGACATAGTAGCTTAGAAACATAGATGTTAGTTATGAAAAATATCTGTATTAAAACCTAAGTGGTCTTATACTGCAAAAATCAGTATGGCCATTGCCAAATGTAGAAGAAAACTTCAGTACCACAAAGATTTAAGAATGGATTTCATTGCTTATTACTTTCAATAGTCTAACTTCAGTATGTCTGTTTTGTGTATCAAGTCAGCCATTCTAGCATCTCTGCCAAACCAAGGCCTTCCAGTGATACCAAGTTCTTTACGGACTAGGTTCCTCCCTTAAAAGGATGGAGCAAGCTGTTCGGATTAAACAGAGTGACCTCACCCACTCTTTGGATAAAACTGATCTGTCCTGAGGTTATAATAAATTCAGCTACACTAAATAACTATTTTGCTTTATCATAACCATGTGCATTTTACATGTTTCTGATCAAGATCAGAGATGGAAAATGGCACAGGATGGCTATTTCCATGATATCCTTTCACACATCTGGAGATTAATGACGCAGCATTCCAAAAGGGTTGTATAGTTTGGAAAACACCCAGACGTCTGAGTGCTTACTCACAAACCCAAACGTGCAGCCTCTCCAAACACTACCAAACTACCACACTCTCTAATTTTCTTCATTATCACAGAGTAATAATATGACCAGAATTCGTATTTCCCAGAGACTACACTCTCTTCTTTATCCCCACATACACCTGCCACTCGGCATTTTCCAAATTCAGAGCAGCACTTGCTGTTATTCTACTACAGGTTGTCCGCGCATGCTAATCCCCTGGGAATCTGGCATCCCAGCTCATAGTAAACCCTATTCATGCACACACGCAAAACAAGAACCCAATTTGCCATTTTGCAGAAATATCAACAACAAGAATTAAAGCTATAATAAAATTGCACATTTATTTAAGTTCCTTGGCAAAATTCCCACCCAGATAAAATCATCATTTATGCCAGCCTGAAAAATTCTGCAAAAAAAGTTTGTTGGAATTTTGCCCCAAGTCACTTCAATGCCTTGGAAAATGTTCTCCCTTTCCAAATCCCCCAAAATGGAACAAAGTAAGTTTGGTGTAAAGCTGATGTGTTTTAAGCATTAACTTTTAGGCAAATTCTGCTCTGCACATCTGAATGTTACTGCCTCAGGAGTTTCTACACCTCCAGAGGCAACATTTGCATTCTGCAGCATGTGGAAAAAAACCAAACAACATAGTTCCACACACAACAATGTGTAAATTTACCTGTCACCATATTTATCACACATGTATTTAAAAGTATTTAGCAGTCAAACCTCTTGAATATTTTACAGTAATTTCCTTGCCCCTCGGAAACTTTTCAAACTTACAGCCTTAAGTGTCTTTGAAACCAAATCCACCGACTCCTAGAAAGTTAATTTAAAAAATGATTTGCTACTACAAATGAAAAGCACACTACGTACCAACTGCCCTATTGCAGTATGCACGAGTACTAATAAATCATAATATTCAAGGATATAAACGCTAGTTCTTTAACAACTTTGATCACTTGCACACACACTCTGCATGCAGCTAGCTTATCCCAGCAGGCGGGATGAAGGTTAGACCGGAGTGCCCGAGGCTTTCCAGCCGGATGCACCTAATGCTCCGGCACCAGCCAAGGAAAAAACTCCTCATGTCCCAACAGACGGGCGACGTTTCTGCCCACTGCCCTGCTGGCTCCTACCAGCCACTATGTCTATTCCAGCCAATGCGGGAGTGGGTACAGCCTGGGGTCATCAGGGCTGCCCAGCACCATGACCTGAAGCCTCGGGTGCTGAGCAGGGATGGGAACACACCTGGGCACCCTGATGGCACCGCAGGCAACAAAAACTCACAACCTGTTACTCAAAGCCCCCATCAGCCAAAGGCCTGCAGGCAGCACTTCTGAAAATACACCCAGGCAGGTGGCCCATGCCTCTTGGTATGAAGTTGGAGATGCCAAGGCGGTTGGTGACCTTTACACCAGCAGCTTCAGCCTGGGGAGGCAGCAGGGCACAACCCGGGCCGGTACGTACACTCCCCTGGATCCAGGTGCACTGTTAGTAAAACTATCTTTCCCGAAGAGCCTGCAGAATAATACATTTTATATTCTAATGAAGTAATTATTAAAATAGGTAATTATTGAAATAACCACATCAACTCCCAGTCATTAAAATCCTCCTAAACAGAACGGCATGATGGCTTAGGCTATTAGAAAGCTTGGCAGCCACCCAACGCCTACAATAGCTTCTAATTAATTGATCTCACCTCTAATCTGCTATTGTTAGCCTAGTGCTGATCATTTGTTTGGCCTACAGATCCTATTGCCCCTTTCATTTGATTGTATTTGTTACTGTACCCTCTCTATCTCTTTCAATTAAGCACAGGTTAAGTGGTTCAACCGCAAGAGAATAGGAGATAATGGCACCAATCAAAGTAATCTCTTTAATTTGCTAAATGGATTACAGGGAAACCCCAGCCAAAGTGAAGTCATAGCTGGTGGCCTTCACTTGAACTATACACAAAGAGTATCTAATTATTAACCCACCACATGCCAAACTTTACAGATATCCAATAAAACAACGCAGCATTCAGGTACTAGCGGGGTTGCCCTCATTACAGAGTTTTCCACTGTAAAATTACTTTGACTGCAAAATCTTTATATTGGTGTCTTTCCAAGTACGCCATACGCCATACTTTCAAGTGCAACATATCTAGACATAACAATCAAAACACGGCACTGCAAACCAGTCAAGAGAGTGGATTTATAATCTCTTTAAGGACATGCTCATGGTAGAGTTCATTTTTCATATTTGTACTATAAATGCAAATTCAGCTTTGCAGTCAGTATTGCTTTTGCTGACTGTACAAGTTTTAATAGTAAACAAGCTTTGTCCTTAAACGGGCAAGTGGGTTTCTTCCCCCTCTCCTCTTTCTTCTGAAGTGTTTTTGAGCAAGCTGTCTGGCAAGAGAGCTTCACAACCAGTACTTTGGCTGAGCATGTCCTTGGCTAATCAGTCAGGCAGTGAATTCAAGAATGTGAGCTGCATGAAACGGAGGGTCATTTCCTTGCAATGACAGGGAGAGCAGGACCTTAGAAAGAAAAAAGGTAGGAGGGGACAACAGGATTTCATGCAGAAGGAAACTCAGCTGGTTGGAGAGGCAGAACCTCTTAAGAGCGATTGGATCTCTCTGCCTTTTCAGAATGAAATGTTTTTATCAGTGGCAAAACAGAGATTACCAAATATAAATCTATTGTTCCTGGCAGAATTCAACTTGCATCAGATGACAGGATGGTAACACAGAATATGATATGATTTTGCACTTGCCTTTTGCCTTTGGTTGGTTGATTTCAAACAGAATGATTGCCTTAGCCTCAAGCAGAACACTTAAGAAGTGAAATATCCATTTTAAGTTAAAGGAAAGCGAGGTGTATGGAGAAGGAATAACCTATATTCCTGGTTGGATGACTTAAGATCCTACAAAAAGTCCATTAAAAATGGAAAAGAACACTGAGCCCACAAGAGAGCACTTCCTTCTAACGTTAGCTAAAGTTGGCTTGTAAGGCCAAGAGCTACAATTTCGATTTCTGACTTAGCTTTTTGCATCCTCACTCTTTTGGGCACCAAAGCTTTTGCACTGGGATTGTCAACTTTTCACAGTCACTTTTGTGATGCTTGTGGTTCCAGGTCGTTTCCACGCAATACAGGCATGAACAAAGAAATTATATGTACTTCTCCAAGCTTCCAGTAATGCTGCTAACACAGCCTGCCAACAAGATGTCAGCTTTGTATTTCATAACATGTTTTTGTTTGCATGGTAACTGGCCAGTAACTTGGCATTCTTCTGCTGTTCTGCGTTTCAACACCAGTTCAGCACTAACTGCTTAAAGCCGAGCACATACTTCCTGCATTATTGAATTAGCAACTACATATACTATAACCTTCAGCAAAGTCTGTCCAACAACTGCTTGTACAGGAGGTACAGTTCCACAGGAAAATCACAACTGAGCTCAGCTTTGTCACCCACTGTCACACAGAAGTACACGCAATCTTCCTATCAAACTAGCTGCACAAGGAAATTGCTTACTCTGAACACGTCATGCATTTTGTAAAAAAAATACTTTATGGGTGCAGTTTGGGGAACAGGGTGAGATGCTCTTCTCATTTTCCACTCCCCAGACCTTCACCTCGCTATACAACACTCTTGCTTACTGTGTCCTGGCCTGTTGCACCCAGGACATCTCCGTGGGCTGACTCCACTCATCCAGCCAGCAAAACCAGGGGCTGTTCTCACAGGGTGAGGGACCTGGACTGGCTGACAGGAGGTACGCTGCAGCACCAGCAGCTGCCACCAGCAGGGGCTGGAAACTGGGCTGGGGGAGGGATTCCTCAGCCACCCCGTCATGTGCCGACTATACTTGGCCTCCTCCTCTTCTACATACAGCACGCAAACAGATCAAAAAGATCTGAAGCGTGACCTGCAGCCCATTCCCACTTTTACCTCCAGCCAGTCCCACTATAGAGATGCACTTTCTGCCCACAGTGACCCATTGTGCCCGTGTATACACACCTGATTTAAAAATACATGACTGACTGACACCTTCAAGTATGGAGGAAATCAAATGCCTAAATTTCCAAACGCCTTTGCCATTTGAGAGCACACAGAAGGCTACACTGCTTTCCAGCTGTCGCAGCTCTAACAACCTTAATGGATTTAACAGCACAGATAGAAATAGCCTTCCAGATTTTACCCCGAAAAAAAGATTTTGGTATTTTAAATTTTTCTAATTTTCAGGTAATTCATAAAAATTTAACTGGGCAAAAGGGAAGGTGGGAGCTTACCCAGTAGTATCATCGGGTTGGATGTTATTCAGAAAGCACAAGCTCTGGGGATCTGTGGTGCTGATTCAGCCCGTTCACAGAGCCAGGGGTCAACCCACAGCTCTACTTCTCTGGAATGCAGAAATATTTATTCACATCTGGAAACGGCTCATCTGCACTGGAAACTTTTCTAATATTTTCTATTATGATACAAAAGCTACCTAGCAATCTTTTTTTTTTTCGTTGTTGTTCTACTTACCCAGCAGTCTTCCCCTCCATTTATATACCTGCCTTAAATGAGCAAGCCATGCCTGTTACAAAGTAAATCAAAATGCTTTGAAATCTGCCAGGGTCGGCACCAATAATACAAATTGGCCCATAAATATTGAGGCCCTAGTAATCCTCCCTCAACAAGTGAACCAAATAAGAAACCAGGAGAAGCCCTCCACTTTTAATTCAGCTGAACTATTGCTATTAGCATGGAGGCACCCCAGCATGCACGAGTCCCTGGCTTGAGCAACGGTTTTCAACACCACCTTAATTAAACCTGCTCCAAGCAAATTTAATCAGTGCAGTGAACAAAATGGCTTCTGAAAGCAGGGAGCAGTTTACATTAGCGTTTCCAGCATGACTGTCAACAGTGCTGTGAAAACATTTTGCTAAGCATCAATGGGGATTTCTGAATCAAAATAAATAAATAAATAAATAAATTCTTATTGCAACTATTTGAGCAAACCACTTTAGAAAGATCCTGAGGAGTGAACGCAGGGAAGACACCTACCCTGCACCCTGTCCCTTCCAGTCCCAAGAAGGACTTCTCCGAGCATCTGAAATCCTTCCCCCCTATGTTTAATGTCAGTGGTAATTTTCCAGGACTTAACTTCAGACCACAGACAAACCTATTCCTCTTTTTCCTGTTCTTTCCTAGGTGTCTGTTTGCGGTCGGGGTGGAAGACAGATTGCTGGGCCAGATGGACCCTTGGTCTGAGCCGGCACAGCCTTTCTTACACTCTCATATTGCAGTATGTTTCCCACACTACCCTGTCACGGGCAGTGCAGAAAGTATTTGCTCACTCTTTCTTCTGGCTGTATAAAGTCTACTATTTAGGTAATTATGCTAGGAACTGTACCAAGTAAATGTTTTCCTCCTCTTTCTATTGATGGGAGACAAGACTCAAGACTGACAGTAATTCTATAGCCTTGCTATACAAGTAATGTAAATCTCACTGATGGATATTTTGCATGATCTCCGATTCAAAACAGCCCCGAAATAAGACAACTCTCTTTAAGCCCTTTCTTCCCTGAACCCCAGCTACTGTGGAAGCATATGAGAAGCAAATCTGTCATTGAGCAAACTAAGACAGGGCTGTTAAGCAAAGCCCCAAGGTTGTTTTTTCTATCAGTTTCTGTACCCAGCAGCACAGGCAGATCTGCCCAAGAGCTGCCCTCCTGCTTCCAAACCACCATCCATAAGGTGTGCTGGGCAAAAGGTGCAGGATTCCCCTAGTAACCCATTTGCCGTGTAAAAACAGCTGGTGCTGACAACAAGGACAGGAGAATGAAGAGGAGGAGATGTAGGGCAGTGGTACAAATACTGATCTACTGCCAGGGACACCAACCTCTTACGGGGTGGAGTCAAAGCACTCTTCCTCGTGCACCACATCGTTGGAGCCGATACACATTTCCATTGTATCGCTGTAGCACTTTGCTGCCACGTACCCTATTAAAATGGATGTTACTGGGGGCTACAGCCCTGTTGCTTTTTCTCAGTAGGGGCACGTCTTCTGCAGTCACCACAGATACAGACCTCTTTGAATGCAGTGTTAGAGAGAGCATCAAAAGGCAGTTACATCCAGATATTAAAATTTCATCTCAGTGTAGTTCACATACAAAGATGAACATACACAAAGATCATTGTAGGAAAGGCCCTCTGCAAGGACTGCTTTTAGCAGCCAGGTGTGAAACAACAGGAAATTTGTAAAAAGCTAAAAAACCCCAATAATAATAAAAAAAGAAATTGTCTTTTAATTTCTGTAGGTAAGTCAAATATCCCATCTCTCTGTCAATAAGCACACACTTCTTAGGCTCTGTACCAATTCCTATGCTTTTTAGCCAATGAATATGTAAAAGTTTAATACAACTTCAGTAGGAGTTAAACACAAATGAAAATACCTTATGTCTAGAGCACTTTGCCAGAAAACATCTACTTAACATCCCTGATTTAAACTTGGGCCAATGACATGCCAGGTTACTGCTGCAATCACAAAGTAATGGGGAATGCAGGAGAAAATGGCAAGCTTTGGTGCCTTTCCTACTAACCCTCCAATAAATCTGTGAAAAATACCTCCTTCTTGAGAGGTGTAGCCTTCCCTCCTAACATTCAATTTTAATCTGCAGAAGAAAATCATTTTCCTAGCTCAGAAAAAACAAGCTGTTTTTCTGTATCCAGGTAAAAGTATTCTCTAAATATGACCCAAATTACCAAGTAATTTTGCTTCAAGCAAAACTGAATTTTTCAGCAAATCAAACCTTTGCAATCTGCAGACATCTTAATGCCACTATGCTGTTTAAGGACTGGTTTGCACATATAGATATATACGCTGGACAACACAGTAGCAAATACAATGCGGTTAAAATCTAGTCAGAGTTTTTAGACTCAGGATTTACAGAAAAGCACTCCTGCCACACAGTCCCATATGGCTCTCTGGACTGCTTGGTTTGGCTTGAAGCGAAGCAACTCCCAGTGCTAGCCAAGGAAATACTATCACTCAAAGACATTGAAATAGCCATGGAAGGAAGACACCATGCAACAACACAGCCCTCCTATAATTGTACTGTAGAAAAATTACCTCTCTTCAAAACTGTTAAAGAAAAATCAGAATTGCTCAATAAAATATTTTGTACTACTACTGAGAGAGAAAACCAAACACTAAATCTTTTACAGCTTCAGGAGAGCACGTAATGCAACTTAAAAAAAACCCCTAAACTATTTCAATCCTCAGGCTTTAAAACACACTATTCACATGATTTCCTATACAAAATTTAAATCCACCAGTATTTCGACAGTTCCCTAAATTCATAAGCTATACTAGTCTAGCAAAGGCTGTTCAAACAATAGAAAATCAGAAAGCGAGTGGTGTCAATTAGATACTAGCTGAAAGTACAGATGAGCATTAAAATCTAAAAAGCATCTAGAAGTTAAGACTTTAGAAAAATATTCATATAAAATACCTACGAGTACAATCTTTGAGGAAAAATAATGTGTTAAGCCAAGTACATATGGAAGCATCTAAAATTACAAGCTCTTATTCCAACTCCTGGTTATTCAGTAGCTAATCTGCACTGGAAGAAGGTAACTAAATACAAATGAATTGTTAAGAAAAACACCCAGTATTTGCTTGAATATTTAACAGCTGGAACAGCTGGACTGGATTACTGAACAATGAAATTCAGTGTGCAGTCAGGTAGCGAGGAGAGAAAGCTCCCTGAACAAAGCCATAACAGAACGAAATAAAATAATACGTATTTATAACAATTTTTTCCTTCTTCTTAACCAGCTATTAAATCTCACACTGAATGTCCCATTTCACAAACACAAATTAATCAAATCCATGTTCCTAGAAGCCAGCTTCTTTAAGGCTGCTTTTTAAAGGTGAATGGCTTTTTAATTTCATTTTATAGTGACAAGATAAAATGGGATTTCTTTTATTTATTTATTTATTTTTAATTGTAACTGAATATGTTGGATTCCCAGAGCTGGAAGGGTGCTAAAGTTTCTGTGTGCCTCTATTTATTTATTTAAAAATATATGAAATCTTAGGAACTTTTTCAATCACCCCTTATCTACACTGGCTGCCATCGCTGTAAGCGAGAGGCTTATCTTGGATATTGACCCAGCACACTTTTATTGAAATGGTGCGAACCTTCTCCGACGCTCTCTGAAATACATGAAAGCGCAGTATAAGCAGAGAGGCCTGGACCAACTCCTTAGGGATGCAGGGCTGCAATATGCAAAGGTGTCTCTGGATGAGGAGTTGTTGGCTCAGCGGTGGGGAGCACAGGGAACAAGGCAAACCATTTTTCATCTTTCTGTTTCTGGTCTCCACAAGCTCATGGATCATCTCCCCATCAGATAACAGCAAGTGAGATCCAATCCACCTAATTTAGACGGACTCTCTTGCATGGGAATATTACACACAAGTATTATCCTTTAACTCTTGCTTAAGTGTTAGCTGCCTAATGGCATTTCCATCTGCAAACTTTCAAAAGCACCTTTTTCTTTCCAGCGCAGGGAACTTGAGTGCTTATTTTACGAGGGCTGCACCACTGGTATCTAAGATATAGGTAAAGTTAGGTGTTATGGACCCCATCCGTTCTCTCCTCTGGGCTTGACTCGGAATCTCTTCTGACCTGCAGTGCCATTTTTCCCTGAACCTCCTGCTCCTGTGAGATGGCCTGGACGGTCCTTCCACCTCCAACTTCTGCCTCCAGCTGCTATGTTTCCCTGACTCACTGAAACATTTTCTGTGTCAAGCGGCTCTTCTGGTATTGGTGTCATTGCAATGGCCAGGTGCTCCAACACCAGGACCGTGAGTACAGGGTAAATATCCCGACAGACTGATCACCAATCAATCAACGAGACCAACCAAGTACAACCCCAAAAAACATTTCTTAGAAGGAGTCAATGCTTCATTAGGATGACTGAAACCCTGGAAAACACCTCAATGTGGAAGACACTGTCGAGTTCAGGCAGCCAATGCCGTGCCAAAAGACCCATCAGAGCTGCTCCAGCTCCTCAGGTGGAATTCCTTTATGTTCAGGCACTGACTTGCCTCGCCAAATATTTCTAATGTGATTTACATACCTCAGAAGAGATCCCGAACTTTGCAAGTTAAGCCAAACCACAAGCCTAGCCAAAGCCTCCACCTGCACAAAATGTTTATTTTTAGCAGCTGCAGACTTAGGGGAGCCCAGCAAAAAAATTTGACCTGCAGCTGCTCATCATGCCAACACTGTGTCAACAAATGGCAGGCTGGCAGTGAAAACATTAAACATAGCGCTATCTGATTTATTCAATGCGTTCCTAATCAGAAAGGAAACAAACCCTGGCACATGCAGGAGACCCACATTTGGCGGAGACTGCCGTTCATCCATTTGAGAAAGATCTGGCTTGCGTAGCCTTAGCTGCAGCAGCAATTTTCTTGTTGGGCAACCCCATCTGTGCCCATTCTTGGATTAAGTCATTCGTTTACTATTCTGCAAAGGAAGCAGGTGCTTAACAACAGCTATCTCATTACAAATTTTTCACTGGAGTTCACAGGGGGCAAGAGAAAAATGATGCAAAACACTACAAAAGTGTGTATGCAGCTCACAACCACAGACCTCGCTCCTTACTCCAGCCTTGGACGCAGTGAAACACCCTGGGTACACTGGTGAGATGCCGTGTCTGAGCAGCACGTGCAGCTGAACAGCTGAGCGAGGCCCAAGCTTGTGTGGCTTTCTGCTCCCACCAACAATGCTCAAGGAGGCAAGGAGCAAGCGCACTGGGGAATTGAGGGCCACTCCGCATCCCTCCGTGCTCAACATCCCTCCGTGCCCTCCTCGGCCATGCAATGGCCTGGGGAGAGACCGGGGAGATCGCCGCTGTGGCAGGGCAAGATGGAGGGGACAGTGTTTCTCAGTGGGAACGAAGCAGTGACAAGTGAGGAAGGAAAAGACAGGGAGCAGGAGAGTCTGTGTGCTCGGGTCTGGGGCAAAGGGGTGAGGGAAGACAAGACCCCATGGCTCTGATCCATTCTGTTTCTGTACAGCTGAGACACCCTGAGCCAGCCACTAGCCTCACCTTATCTCTGGCCAGAGGTCAGGAGACACAAATTCTCACGGAAACAAGACCTTGGGTTGAGCCCATCTTGCGTGCAGGATCTTGCACTACACCTAACCCAAACGCAGCTGTCCTGACCTAGCCCAAACCCCAGTAAGGTCTGGAAAGCCTCCCATCGATCCCACGGGCTGAGTCAGCCGTCGCAGCGCTCCCACCAGCTCAGCTCTCACAGAGGCTCGGGGACCATCACCTCCTGTTCCCAGAGCAAGAGTGTGACGGAGAGGTAAAATATTTGATTTCAGGTAATGGAGAGGTTGTCAGCTGCTCGCTCTTTTCTTTTTTTTTTTTTTTTTTCCCAACATCCTTGCCAGATTATTCACAGCTAAATTTAAATGGTGAACAGTTTCACAGGTGAAACAAATATGAGGCCAGGCTGCATGCCACCTCGTTACCTCTGCTGCCTTGGCTAAGTGAGGTTTTTTTAATTCTGCTGTGCTGACTGACAATAAATGTGCAACCCTGGCCGCGTGCGGCTGGCGGAGAAGCACCACCCGTGGCACTTGTGTCAGATGCGCTCTTGCCTGAATGCCAAGAGGACTCAGTCTGAGGGTTAAATGCCAGCTTTTCTCCTGGCTGAGAAAACTCACTGCACAGAGAGCAGGGATGACATGCAACCTCTGCATAACCTGACCCCTCCGGGCACATACCTTCAATAGACAGCTGAGAAAAAAAAAAAAAAAAAAAAATTAAAGCTCTTTATCTGATAGACAAGTTATTATATACCGAAAGAAGGGAAACATCAGAGACAAAATCCTGAACAGTGCTGACTACCCACAAATCCCATTAAAAAAAAGAAAAAAAAAGCCAAGAGAACAATGGAACTCTTCACCCTTAATCCTGGATTTATACATGTCTTGTAATTAAAGATAAATTGAATTTCAAAGCCATTTGCAATACAAGGGTAGCTCAAGCGGCAGAGTGATATAGAGATCTATATATAAAACCAGAGCTATATATAAACATCAGTTATATTAATATATCTAGTCTGCTTAATGCCAGCAAAACAACCACCAACAGGTGAATAAATAGTATGTTGCACAATACTGACCCAAGTTTTTGTGAATTTGGTAAAGAAATGGTACTTCAAAGGAAACATAAGATAGCAAAGGGGGGAAAAGCATCCGTCCTCGAACTGTTAACTCCAGAAGGAAATGGGGAAGAGCCTTTCCTGGAAAACATGAGAGCTCTTCCAAAACCACCATTATGTTTTGTTTTGCAAATACCTGGTGAAGGTGGGTTTGGCCACCATACAGCAGGTCTCATTTTGGCCACCCCTGTTAGCAGCCTATGAAACAATCAATAGGTTTTATCATCCTTTTTTGCAGGATTAGAGAAGGGAGATGTGGCAAGAAGAGAGGCTCTGGCTGAACACAAGGGAAGAGGTTTCCAGGAGGAGGCCAGGCACGCAGCGGAGCAGGTCACCCGACAGCAGCTGGGTAAACCTGCCTCCTGTTCAGGGCCAAACTGGAAAAAGCTGGGAGCAACCTGGGGTGATCTCAGAGCTGGCCCTGCTGCCAACAAGGTGCCCAACCGGAGCCCTCTCAGGGTCCCATCCCACCCAAGATATGGGGTGATGCCAAGTCCTTTGTGGGGCTGGTGGCCCCAGAGCAGAGCTTCAGATGCCTGGGTTTAGTTTCCAGCTCTGCCACAAATTCCGCACATTACCCTGGGCAGGGAAACCTAATCCACATGCTTCCCTTCTCCATTACCTCTGCTCTTCCTGTTTGCCCGTCTCCTCCGATTAAATGTTGAACTCTAAAAGCAGGGGCTGTGTGTTCATACGGTATTTCAAGCAGTGTGGCTTGATAGGATTTGGCACATTCATGTGCAGTGAAATAAATCAATCAATAGTCAGAAGAGTTACGTTACAGCATAGCACAGGCAGAGATGTCTACTACAGGGTCTACCTTTAGTTTCTTGATATGTTTCCAAGAACATTAAGGATAATTTTGCTTAAGGACATAATGAAAGATTAGGGCTAAATCTGTAAGAAACATGAAAATGAAGTTATGCCACACAATGAATAGTCGTTATTGTCCCACTCCTAGTAAAAGTTTATTACGCACGAAAGCCTTCTGGAGGCATGGGTAGCTATTAAAATGCCTATGCACCTAGTTCTGGTTTCACTGCTGCACAAAGCAGCGTGCTCAGGAATCCCCCTGCAAGACTGCAAAAATAAATATCAGTTGTCTACTGAAAAAAAAAGAAACGGGAAACGTAGGAATTCATTTATGCACCGAAACAATTGCTCCCATTTGCTTCAGTGGAGCTACTGTACAGTGAGAATGAACTGTGCCTGCTGTCTTTTTCGGCTGTCAGTGGCTCATCAATACCACACTGCGCCTTACCCAACTGTCTGCTGCTAAGCCCTATCCTTGGGTTCTTCTGAATAACCACAGGCATAGCTTCGGCATAAACCCTCCGCCGCCCCATCAGCAGGGGACACAGGTGTGGCAGGAAACCTGCCAGAATCGACAGTGAAAAATGTTCCAGCACTAAACAGCAAAGCCATAGACTCTCTTAAACTAGCCGTTACAGCATCTATATTTTAATTTTAATGGCAAATCTTATGGAACAGACATGTTGGAAGAGCAATAAATAATAAGTTATTGTACTTGATCTTTCATTTCTGAATAGTTAAGGAGATTAATGTACTCGTCTGCATTACTACTCTGAGCTATTCTGAAATGAAACCCCAGGCAGAGTACCTTCTCCACTACTGCTGACATACCAAACCGTGGGCATGCTTCGCCACATGCCTCCACAATACATGCCACAGCTTCTTGTTTGGATCGTCTTCTCTAAATAAAAGGTAGATCAATAAATAAATTTAATTAGCACATTAGAATAGTCATTATTGGTTCTTGCACATAACAGGGGAAATCAAACAACTTCAAAAGAGATTTGCTCAATTAACACGAGTCTTTATAATGGCATTGGAATAAGACCGTATCACAAATCTAAATAGCCTAGACTGCAGTTTCTCTCCAGATCTTATTGGCATGCTCCTGACAGCCATACTATCATTAGAGAGATCTGTCTGCACTTCCATGATATCCCTAACCCCGTTTTGAATACTTAATAACTACAGTGACTAGAAATCTGTGCACCATACTTCAGAGATTCCCTTAACAAGGATGGAGCAGCTGTATCGCTGCAGCCTATCATAGTTCCTGTTCCCGCTCCCACTTCTCAGCATCTTCCTGTGGAAATGTCAGGAGACTTGGCTTTGTCATGGAGAGATCTGGCTTTATCATGGAGTTATCCATACATAGCTGCAGACCCTGAAATGCAGTTCATTAGCACAGAGCAAGCCTAATGCTGGGTTTTGCACTTCCCCTTTGTGCCTACTGCTGAACCAGGAGCCCCGCCTGGCCCCATGGTACATATATGTACAGTATGGAGAACAACTCTCAAATTAAGGAAATTCAGCACAAAAGATTAACCTCTTCAGTATACTTTAAAAAAAAAAATCTCTAATAGAATATTTTACAAGAGAAAAATCAACAAAGTTGTTCTTCAGAGCAGTCACCTCCGCTGGGTCTCAAACCAGATCCCAGAAAAAACCATAAAACAGAGTTTTACTTCTGGCAAAACCACTGAGATTCTCCTTTAAAAGACAAGCAAAATTACCTACACATGACGAAGATGCTGCAAGCCTTTCTCATTAGGATACTAGCTGAAAAACAGTCAATAAAAAATTCTCCTATCTTCGGTTTGTCTTGTCTTCTTTGAGAAAGAAAACCTTTCTGGCAAAAAGGAGGAAAAAAAAAACCCAAACAGCAGCATTTTCCCAGGCTTGCAGCAAAGTACAATTTTAAAATTNAAGCTTTATTGGAGTTTTCAACACCCATGACCTCATCCATAAGCAAAAAGTCAGAAGTCTGCAATGACAGCAATTCTGTGCAACACACTGGTTCTTCTTCTAATATACGAATCAAACGCCTAATGCCAGTGCTAAGGGTTGTGTTCAGCAAAAAACAGGCAGCTCTACTAGCTGTTACTTTTCTAAAGACACGGATAGCCATGAAAAAAATGGTGTAACTGTAAGAGAAAAAACAACAGGCATGCTTCCTCTTAACTAACTGTTAATTAAGCTGCTCATATAATTTATTTCTGGGTAATTTTACAAAGAACCTAAGCAACCATGAACTCAGTTCAATGTGAAAAAAAACTCCTTCTCTGAAGGTTCTGCGAAATTCTACTGCACGTGCACAGGAAAAATAACCTTGTCACTACAAAATGCCTTAAAGGAATCTCCCATCAAAACCCCAGCGAGGATGTAGACTGTTGACTGAAAAGAAGAGATCAGTGCAGTCTCTGGAGACAGTATCAAAGGTAGAGACTCTAAGCAACAGCAGATTTAGCAGATCTCTCACTTCCATCTCTTCACTCCAGGACGCCAGCCATCTCAAGAGACTAGCTCACATCAAACAGAAGGAATGACCGGCGACAGGCTTGAAATTAAGCTTACATGATTTCACAAAAGACCAGGGTGTTTTTGAGAGATAAATACACAGCTGAATTTTGAACAAGGGGCACACTGAACGCTGACGGCATCCTGCTTGTCTCCATCAGCAGCTTCGACAGGAGCAACAGCAGAGCTCCACACACGCGACGCTGAGGATGCTCACTGGCACCGACTGACTCCTGCTTACACAAACACCCTCGCTTATAATTTCTCCAGGTAAATATGCAAACCAAGAGGGTTTGACATAATTTATATAAAGAATGAGGAAAATACAAATTCAAGAGACGTTGCTGAGAAAGACCTGGATGGCTGGACAGAAAGCACTACAGAGTTTGGGACAGCAAAGGAAGAGATGCCAAGAGATCACACATGCTAGAACAGGGAGCTGCAGTTTCTTCTGAACGTGGACCATGCTGTAACAGCAAATCAGACCTCATGGGGGATGTAGATTCTTGCTAACACTGAAGAATATCTCCTACTTCTAAAAAGCAGTCTACAAGCCATAATTTGGCGGACGTTAAAATCTTTAAAGTTACAAATTAGTGGTTTTAAACACTTACTCAAAATACAGCTTGTTTTAAGGCAAAACCTGCTCTCACAAAATGCAGAGGTGCTGTGCTCCAGCAATTGAAAATTTGTCAGTTTTTTTTTTCTGTAGGTCTAGCAGCATTGTCCTAGCTCTAGGTCACAACCAGCAATACGTATTTTCTAAGATAAAAATGCTAGCTTTCCTCTTCCATGATTGCACGATGCACACTGATTAAACATTTGTTCTCTGAAACTGGAAATGTTATTTTGCATCAGGAAATCATGGAGGTTTTGATTTGTTTTGGCTTTCGTTTGCAGTTTGCCTCTCTGAAAAATGATACAGGAAGAACCAAAACGTACTGTACTTAACACTGTACACGAAGATAAGGTCTATCAAAAATCTCTTCACTTGTGATGGATAACCTTACACAGCAGGAACAAATACATAAATAGCAATACTCTGAAACTGTCTCCTATTGACATATTCAAATCCCTGTAACTTAGACATGTTTATGCTGTCTGGAACAGCACAGAATGAAAACGGCAACAGATCCCACCCCAACCCCACTGGGAAATTCTGGGTCAGATGCTGGACAAGCGTCCTGTGTGACTGGGCAGTGCTTGGCAATGCTTCCTCCCATGTAGGGGTGCTACCTTATTGACTGGAGGGTGGAGCAAGAAAAGAAAAAGAAAGGAAAAAGTAAAAAAAGGAAGAAAAAATAGAGAAAGAGAAAGTCTTTTCCTTCAAAAGACTGTAAATCTCAGCATTGCTGGCAGACCCTCATGAAGCTCCCAACTCCTCTCCCGGTGTGAAACCCCGCACATGCATTAATGCCTTCCAAACACAATGTGAATGGCAGTGTTTTTTAAATATAAGCCTCTCTATGCCTCAGTTCCCCAGCTGTAACATGGAGACAATTACAGCCCTCAGCACACTGAAGTCTTCTGAAAATAAAAACATATGTACTTGAGGCTACCAGACAAGATACACTACCGCTGATTGTCCCACAAAGGTATCAAGAAAATAAGTATTATCTCAGAGAAAGGTTTCAATAACATGCAATAAATACTCTTGATCTATGACACAGTGAGTTAAGTCCTAATTATTCACTGTACTCAGAAGTATTTTTTATCAGTCCTTTGATTCCTGGCTTTTTGAATATGCCTCGTTTTCTCAATTGTTTCCTCCAGGCAAAGTAAAAACATGACATCAAATAGAAACCAAAATAGCAGGGAATGCTGGTGTACAGCATAGTTATTGTGCTGGATGTAGTAGCCTGATGCAAGAGCTGCACAAAAGTCCTGTGATAATACAAATATAAGATTGTAGCACAGACAAAGATACACAGTGAGGCATGATATAAATGAATGCCTACTACTGAGTTACATCAAGGCTGAATTTTCCCCTGGAGTCCATGATTGATTAATTCCTGTAACTTTGGTACCTGAAAGACAGGAGATTTTTCTTGGTAGTAAAGAGCCTTATAAGATATACTTAAACGGATTATGTTGATACCTTTCATGATGTAACCCTAATGATAATTTAATTGAAAAAGTGCTTTAAGCCATAATAGCATAGACGACAGGATTTCCTTTTTTCACTTTGACAATTACGGGCCAGTTCAGAACTGCTCTCAAAATAAGGAGGAGGACAAATTCCCAATCAACTTAAAAGAATGTGTCAAATTCTGCATTAGTTTTCCTCAAGCTAAATACAGAAATGTACTGGCATCAAAGCCCACAGATTTTCTCATCTCGATTCCCAAATCTTTTGTCTTCCATCACGGAAATGACTCTATGTTTATCTTTGTGCAAGTGTGCTTATTACTGTATCACCTTACGCATATTATTTTTGCTATCTGCTCCTCAGAGCGAATAGCTCCCCAGCAACTGAGAAGCCAGTGGACAAGGCTCTGTGACTTTTACCTGTTTTTCTCTATATTTTCTCCAATCCTGTATCTTTTAGTGTTTCACATACATTTTTTGAGATGCCATCGGGTTTGTAAGATTGAGAGCATCATGCCATTAATGAACATATGGATCATTATCAGCATGTATATTGGTACCACCACTTCACAGACATACTGCTACTAGAGACAGAGTAAAATGATTTTTTTTTTTTTTTTTTAATATATGATGATTTTCCTTTCCACAGCTGTCCGGCTAATTTATATACGTCTCATAGCCAGCCTGCAAGGTGTGCATGAACTAGGACACATGCTAAAACAGCCTCTGGAGGGATGGTGCTGTCAGGAGGATGCGGCAGGACGCGATAGGAGTTTGTCCGTAATCCCATCCTGTTTCCCAGGCTTGGGGGGGAAGTTGCAGCCAGCTGAAAAAGCTGATTTTCTGCCAATATTTTAAGAGGGCAAGCAGGATGAGCTAGGTATTTATAGATCAGCTAACCTGGTATTGATTTCAGGCAAAATAATCTAAAAGCTGTTACAAATGCAATCAGTAAAGAATTAAGGGATGGTAGCATAACTAATGGAAATCAACACAGTATTATGGGAAAGAAGTCTTATCGCACAAGCTTGGTATCATTACAAGTACAGTTGGCAACACTATTGGGGAAATAATACGCTTAGACTACTGTCAGGCATTTGAATTAGTTTTACATGACATTCCAATTAAAAATTATCAGTGAACATAATCAATGGAGAAGAAAATAGATTCAAAGCTGGCTGATCTATCCCAAAAAGTAATTGTAGATGGGAAACTATCAGCAATTACCGACATTTCTAAGGCAATTTTATATGGATTTGGTCTCAATCCAATGTTGCTCAAATTCTGTCAGTAACTGGAGGATAAAGTAAGTAATACTAACGATATCACTGACAAAGGTTTCTGAAAGAACAGTACTAGGTAAGTAAACACCAGACCAGATCAGTTCCAGAGAGTAAGCCACATTAACTGATGAAGTAGGCTCAACCTCAAATAACCAGCCCCCCAGTATCATCTCATTACAAGTTCACACATGTACAAGTAAAAAATACAGGTCACCCACAAAGGACACAGGATGGACTTGGAAAAGCTGTGACTTAAAGGAATTCATGGTCACTGTGGCTGACCAGTTCAACGTACAATTACCATGACCATCTTTCATGTACAGAAACTGGAGTAGAAACTTGATACTTGTGGCTGTAAATAATGCTAGTGAAGCATTTATTGCAAACTAAAACCTCCAGCACCCACTTTTTCAAAAGGAGGTTGACCAGTTGGAAATGACTCAGAAAAGAGAGAACACAATGATCTGTGCCCTGGGTACTCTGTCATATTCTGAAAACAACAACAACAAAAAAAACCCAAAAAGAAAAACAAACACACACAACCAACCAACCAAAAAAACCTGAGACCTGAGTCTAGGTCTCAGTTTGTTGAGGAGAAGGAGAAACTGGAAACACCTCGCATCGTTGGGAGGAAGAATCCCAGATGTGTGCAGCAATGAAAGCTCAAGTGGATGAACTCACCAATGAAGGAAAAGGAAATACATACAGATAAATTGTACTTCTCACCCCTTCTCCTCTAATATCAGTCTTTTTATCCAACCACTCTCCATGGCCCAGAACCTGAAGAACGGAAGAAGTGAAGAGGAGGAGGCGGCAGCACTGGGAAGTACAAAGCAACGTGCACCAAGATATGATGCAGCTAACCAGGCGTAAGTGCTGATGCTACAAACAGCAGGGCATTGACGGTGTCCCTCCAATAAACAGGAAAGCTTTCTTTCCCAGCTATTCAACAATACTCTGCCTAAGGCATCAACATACTCTTCAGCCACAGAATTCAATCCCTATCTATAACGAAGACAAAAGCTACGTATGTGCATGCGCTGACTGGTGAGGAAGCTCAGAGCAGTTTCTACCCTCAACTTTCTTCCAGAAAATTTATTTGTACCGTTGAACAATCCTTTTGATGAAAAGAGATTCAGAGGAATTATCACCTAGCCACAGCCACCAGTCAGGTTTTGGTCACCCAGTGGGCTCTTCACACCTGATTCAACCACAAGGACCTTGATCTTGGCCACTTTGACTATGGTGCTCCAAACCCATGACTGATCGCCTACTACCCCTAACTGTCACAGCAGTAGCACTTCCCCCTTCATTTCACGAAGATTCTGTGAAACAAAATACATAGCAAAAATAATACAAAGTATTATTTAGTCCCTCAACTACTAGATAGCTCCAAAGGATATCCAAAAGGATAGATACCCTTTTCAGCCTATCACCTAAACATTTAATGGGTACCACTGACTTGCTCAGATAATTGTTCAATCTTTCCTTGTGGTCCCTTGCAGGTGCTCCACATCTGTTTTTGTGAGACAAGGACGGAAAGGATGAGTTAAGCTCAAGAGTCACAACTGGCATTACAAAGCCATAACATTTCAGCTTTTCAGAGTCCTGCATTCCTAAAGACATCCTAAAGAAGTTAGCATTATACGAGTCTTCTGTTCGTTTTATGCACCCAGAATGTCTTCTTATTGCATGAATTTAACAGTAAATACTTGCATTCTCAGGCCTTTTCATTCATTCGCATTTCATGCACTTCTGTATTTTTCTCGTTTTCATTGCTGCACGTCCCATTTGTAGATATGCAGTGCTCTCCCACAGATATGGAAAAACAAGTTACTTCATCTCTAACGTACTGCTGATCTGCTTATCACCCATGCTTCTGACAGCGGAATCATGGAGGCACAGAAAATCAGCATGAAGACTAACATGTCAAGGGATGAAAGAGAAGCATTTAGAAAAACTTACACAAGAAAAGGGGACAGAAGAAGACAAGGTTAGATCTAGTCATGATGTGAACAGAATGAATATGCCCACAAGGCATCCGAGGATGCAAGCAGTAGGTGGTTTTTAAAGCTCTTGTCTTCATTCCCAACAAAACAGAGATGGCAGCTGAAGAATGCAGAAAGCCTACAGAAAACCACACCACTGTTAACATGTCCTACCACCATAATCTGGAATTCAGCTTGCAGATCTACTGGCCATTTGCCACTGAACAACATGTCCCACCTTCCTCGTTCCTGAGTTTATGGCTGCAAGATCCCATCCCTTCATGCCAGCCTTGGTGTTCATCTGACCTGGACCATTGACATGGCAATTTAGGCATCTAAACTGGCAGAAAACGCTTCACTTTTCATCTTTCTTATATCTGGCAGCCTAGCTTTCCACCAGTTTGGTTCTCTGAACTGGCTCCACAAGGACGAGAGGGGCACCGAAGGAAGGGAGGCAGCAGCCACAGTGATGCACGAGGCTGGAGCAGCACCAGCGCTCCTAGCAGCCGCCAGCCTGGCCACGAGGAGAGCCACTGCATGAAACCTCACCATTGCTTAGCATGAGACCCTGTTTTCTAACAGTATCACATTCATTACCTTACAGAGATCTTCTGAATGAGGATACGCTACATTTTTGAGTGATCAGTCAAACCCAAACAATCAATTACATCTTTTGTCAAAACTGTTTACTCTTTCACACTGTGCTGGAGTCATTAAAAACGAACACTGAGCAGGACTGGTTATTTATCCTCTTCCTCTTGCCCTGAAAGGGAATTAATCTTAAACTTTCTGTTTAATGATCTCAATAAAGTCTCACTGTAAATGACAGCAGGCTGCACTGACAAATATTTAAAAACAGAAGGGTGTCTGAACGACAGAGTTAGCAACACACAACTGATCCTCAACACGCATGTCAAGTGACACCAAACCTCTGTGGAAGGCAAGGTTAAAAATGCGCTGCCCACCACTCCAGCGCTACAGAAAACATGTTGCAATTAGCAACCTCTAGAGATTTATTCAAGCTGAGAAGAAAAAAAAAAAAAGTGAAAGGAACGGATTCAAAAGCAATTCTTAAAACTGCTGGCCAACCCACTTAACATGCTCTCAGCGTCTTCCCAGAAAATGCAATCCTTCTGTCAAAGAAAGGTAATTAATGAACCTGCCCTACCCATCCATCGCCCCTCTCAGGAAGCCGGCCAGCAGCACGCTCCAGCCCGCACAGCGAGGCAGGCAACCGCACCGCAGCCCCGCACAGCCGTTAGACAGAGCCGTGTACTGCCCCATGCAATCATCTACAGCACCCTCACGGCGAGCAACGATGCTTCAGCTGAAGGGATGCAATTTATTAAAACATGTGGTCCAGGGTGGGACAAGCACATCCCTTGGCTTGGCCACCATCCTCAGCAAATCTCTCCCTCTCACTACCCTGTGCCACACTGACCTTTCCACGCGCACCAAAATTACCAAATAGGTTTTGCCAGAGCAGAATCAACCAGGACGTTTTGAACTCTGTTCAGGGTGATTTTTACCAAAATGCAAGAGGGGGATTGGGCTTAAGCATTCAGAGAGGCCTCTATGCATAGTACACACAACCCCCACCTCCACCCCACCCCTGATATTCAGTAGACTTTAATCTGTGCTGCTTACCTATCTGGGGTGTTTCTTTCCTTCCCTTTCCCTCCAGAGGAAAAAGTGAGTCTGCCTCTACATACTTTAAGAGTTTTTAAATCCCATTTTAAAACTGATGCAATTTTTATCATTATTTTCCCTTCATTTCCACTGCTCCCTTCCATGGATCTCCTTCCACCAGAGCAAAGCTGACAGTTCCCCACAGCAGCAAGCACTGTTGACAGCCATCATCTCATTCATATGCACACTCAGAGCACTATAAATCTGCTCAAATATCATCCCTCCCCCGGGGCAATGTTTTTTTCCCCAGAATATCTACATTGCTAGCTGCAGAAATTTCTCCTTCTAATTAACTTACAGGTTCCAAATACCACCAGCTGGAACTGCAGTACACAGCCCAGGCACTGAATGCAGGGGAACCCAGCTGAAGGACGAGGGTCTTAGCTATTGTTTCTTTGCTTTGGTGCTTTTTTTTGTTTTTCCCTTTCATTTAGCAGCTAGCAAGTTGAAAAATACTGGACTCTTTATCAACACATGAATGGACAGCGAATAATCCATGAACGGAACGAATTGAAACTATCCACACAACTCTTAACTGATATTTTTGTTGGCCATGTCGCATTGCATTATATTTCTGATGTGTCATGTTTGTGCCTGAGTCACGGTGCAACCTGATGGAAGAACAAAGCATGACACAATGCAACAGGATGTACCGGTAAGGTCAAAAACCCAATACTACTGTTGATTGACGGCCCACCACTAATTTGGATTTAGTTAATTCCTTCTAAAAGACAAGAAGAAAGTTCAGAGAAGGTTAAAGTGCACACGCAGAGTTTAACAATCTATTGACACAATAACCTGCCATATATGACTATGCAATAAGCTGAGGGAATTTGCCAGAAATGCTTCACCTTGAGAACAATATTTAAAGCAATGCTTAATTCATTCCACGCTCTGTATACACAGAGAAAGGCAGTGTTTCTCTAACAAGAAGGCTCCAAGGCATGAGCTGAGCAGTCCTAAGATTAAAAAAAAAAACAAAAAAAAACAAACCCAAAAAAACCAAAACCAAACCCTAAGCAGCAGCCAAATCACAAAATTAAGGTTATCTTATTTTTAATTTTTGTTGATGAAAACTATTTACTACTGGGGCTGAGTTCAGGCAGGCTGGGAAAGAGAACCTGATTTCAAACTAGTGTCAATAACAGCAGGGAAATGAAATGGCAATTTTAACCTTAAAACTTTAAAAACTGTAAAGATCAACTCATTAAATGATCTAAACGATCTCTGCCTTTAACCTGTTTTTTCAGTGGATAGTTTTGGGGTTTATTGGATTCTATTCAATGCAGACAACAGGGCCTATCTTCATTTTAATTTAAAACCAAAGGCAATTATCAGACAGCCACGGTGCTGTCACTGGGAAGAGTCACCAGGCTTCACTCTTCTGCCCAATGTACAGGCAAAGACTTGCTCCTTCAGCTGCTTCTGGAGAGCGAGCTGGGACCTCTGGGAGCCTAAACTAGTTTCGAGGAGGAACTTTAAAAGAGCAGTCTTGTATTCCTTACAGAAGTAAGGCAGACCCTAACACTGAAGACGGTGTGATTTGTGATGATGATCTTAATCCAGCACCACTTCAAGAAATAAATTACTTACTGTCTTCTAAGGCCATTCATACTTTGCCCAAATAAGGCTTCAAGAAAGTTACAACTGAAGTTGTTTTGGCTTGGGCTACTACTTATGCTGCCTAAATAAGCCCATAGAGCACTTAACCAGTAAAAGAAGAATGAATGATGCCAGAAAAGTGCTCCTCTTGTTGTACCAATACATGCATGCTTTGGATCAGAACAGTAAAAACATCGCAAATGAATGAAACGAGCTGNAAAAAAAAAAAAAAAAAAAAAAAATCTCCATTTTGCTGCAGTAACAGAGGGCTCAGTAGATGCTCTTGCAGGCAGAAGCAATTGGTAAAGACCCTACAGGAGCCTTATAGGAAAAAAACGGGTGACTGACAAATCCCAAGAGGGCCACAATCATGCTGCTCAGTCCAGTTATATGGTAATACAAGAGAACAAGAAGCAAAGCAAAGGGAGACCAAATTTTGCTCAGCCTACTCAAGAATCGTCCCTTGGTTTTGCTGAGGTTTTTCTGTGACTGGGAAGATTTTTTTAAAAAACAACTTGCGTGCAGCACTTCAGCATCAAAAATATGCAACGCAGATTCAAAAGCACACTGAAGTTCAGACTCCCTGCAGGTTTCCTTGTCTTGTACCTGTAAACAGGATGTGTCAAAAAATCACTCTAGAAAACACTGTATAAAATCACACATCAGAAATGTCTATTTTATAGCTAATATTCCCTCTAATCCTACTATGAATGTGTCCTATGGAGTAGTTCAGTCCTTGCATTGTATTACACGGACCACTGATGACTATGTTTCTCCATCTGGCAGTCCCTGGAACCGATGCAATCCCATGGTGAGCACCTCACAGTATCACCACTGTGATTCAAAAGTGTAAGCGAAGTCATCCGATTGCCTTGTCCCCTGAAGTAAATCTTGCCTTCAAGACAACTCCCATGAGAAGGATTGTTTTGCTATAGGACTTGCAGACCAAAAGAAAATCAATGGGTTGATACAGGAAATGGAGAGGCTTAATTTTTGTGAGACAGTGCTTTTTAAACATATTTATCTTAGTGTATGGGACTAAACCAGGAAGATGTATCAGGGTGACACTAGAAAAATCCTTAAAATTGCAAATTTTGGCACCAAGTTTTCATAAACCCTTTCCCCATCCCCAAGAATTATGTAACAGGCACTCAGGCAGGAGATTCATGGCTTCTGATTCAAGCCCCACAGCCATCAGTCTAAAGAATCAATTCCTGCTCCTTCCAAACAGAAATGCAACCAAAGACAAACCAAATACACCTCTTTGAAAATACAATCGCAAAGTCCAAGCCTACAGAAGGTACCCCCACCATTACCATAGTTTTGAAATTGGGAAGCTGCATCAATCTTTAGCAACATATTTTGCCTTTGCTGATGCTGTTCTGAAACAACACAAGAACTGTGAGGCGATTTTCTTAGTGAGTAGCACCATACTTGGAGTAATACATTACTAGTGGGACTCCCCTGATGATGTATTGCACTAATGTATCATTAGGATGATGTTTCACACCGATGATATATTGCAATGCAACGTAATGAGAGCAATAGCTCACTGGGTGCATAATCCTGCCAGGAGCTGTGCGCCTGCAGCTCTCCAACTTCATCTGCAGTTCAGGGTGTCCAAGGCTTAGATGGATTAGATCCTCAGATACACAGAGCTTAAAGGATGGCAAGAGTCAGAGAAATGCCAACATACGGGTGGGTGCAGTTAATTACAGGATACAATGTACAGTATGGTAATACCATGATGCACTTTGGCACTGGGCTTTTACACCTGTGCAAAACATCTTCAAACTAAGAAGTTTCTGTAGGCAGGGCTGCTGAAGCTCCTTATTCTTATGCTTGCCTGCAGCAACCAATGTAGCAGACTCTGGTTGCTTATAGCTTTGATAAAAATACTTAGCTTAAATTTTCCATGCCAGATGTCTGGTAGAAGAAGGGGGAACGTTGGGGAAAGGGTGGTTGATTGTTTTTAATCAGTAACTTCAGTGAAATCAGTTCTGTTCTGCTGTTTCTATGACCCAGACTAAGAAAAAAATAGGTAGTTTTGCCAACATTGAAAGATTCTAGTGACCTTTTTTCTGACCTTTTTTTAACAGAGCTATTTGATCTGTATGAAATTTTAAAAAGACCTTTGCACTATGATCAGCGCCACTGACAAGAAGGCAACATTTTAAGATTTGTGAACTCTTCACCATGAAACCATATACAGTGTTCAGAAAGAGGGCAAACTGATATATAAACAAGGAAGAAACAAGCCAGTTTGAATAATAAAGGAACTTCTCCTCCAGTCTCTCACAAAAACATTAACATTTACAACTGAACCATAACTTCATTACTTATTTAGTTTTCGCTTAAATACCTTCAGGGTTCTTGACTAAGTCTAAAAGTGCACACACACAAAAATATAACATGGATCCTGCATGCAATTTCCAGCTTTGTGGATTTATTCAGTTCTGAAAAACATAGCAGTATTTTAGATGACTGCGTAATGTGCTCTGCATGTTCATCTTCCAGGTTCTCCAAAATAACAGTCGTCCATGATGGAAGGACCAGACTCCTCTCTGAGGAACATCAGGTTCTGTGGTCACACATTCAAAAAAGCTTGGCTTTCATACGTGTCCCCTGACAACTGTAATTGAGAAACCACAGGGTATCTAATGAATCAGAAAAGAGTATTGCCACCTCAACTATCTAAATGATGAGTTAGTATCTTTTTTTTTTTTTTCCCTCCACTTGTAGCCTTTCAGACTGTCTGAGCTGTAGTGCTCTGCCTTGTAGATGCTATCTCCAGCCAGTATGGCAAACAGGTTGGGAAAACAGAGGAAAGAGCTGATCTTAACAAGATCTGCCTCTGCACCAGAGAAAGGAGAGGGAAAAAAAAAAAAAAAAAGTTTTAGGAAACCACTTCTGATATCAGCCCCCCAGCACATCCTGGGATAAATTAATTTTTAAGAAGATTGTGCCAGTTGAGCATCACGCTGACCTAGAGAGTAGCCTGAATCCACCCACCAGGGTAGCAGGTGTTTTCCAAGCAGGGCTGGTTCCTTCCCCATTGCCCGGGGAGAGAATGAGGACCACAGCACAGAGAAAAAGGGGCCAGCACTAACCCCACCTCATGGCTTGCGGCATACAGCTATGCTGTCCCCAGGCCTAGGGGTGGCAATGAAAACTCACCACTTAAACACGTTGCAAGGGGAAAAAAAAAAAAAGACGACCAGAATGGGTTCACGCATTTCCTCCACCAGGCGCCCATCTAAGGGCCAACCACATCCTGGCCATAAATTCTCTGGCACAGGAGCATTATACCAAGCGAAAGGAATGCCTTTCCATCTGTGTATTTCCCCTCAGGCGCTCACTTGATAATGAAACCAGTTAAGGTCTTTGGGTTCACAACATTATTATAGTTGGATAATATTTTGTTTGCAGCCGAGCCTGAAGAACTCCTAAAGCAGCACATTACAGGCACCATACACCTGTTAAGTCATGGTGTTTCTTCTCTAAGTGGACAAATCTGTTTTAGCCATCTCCAGAGATTTTCCACTCACAGTTAATTATGAAGCACTGACTGTACTCATTTCCTGATCTTAGAGGGAATCTGTAACAAATGTATGCCACAGGTGAAGCCCATTCCCTCTGTCCCTCAGAAAGACCAGCAATCCTTCTATAGCAGCCCCTGCTGCCCTCCTTCAACCCTTTCCCCAGGTCCCAGACCTTCTGCTTCAACACAACCACCACAGAGAAAATAACAACCTCTTATTAGGAAAGAAACTGCATGGGCTGACTGAGCCTAACATTTTAGAAAATAATTTATCACAAATGTACCTCTTGAACACAAAAAACATCGGCATGGCGGGCCAGTCCAAGGTCATTCTGCAGAGACCTACAGTGAACATCGAGATAGGACAGTCCCAGTTCTGGCTGTTTCGCAGTCAGTGATGCCCACGTAGACAGCCACCCAGCATGGCAGCAGAATTGTATTCACCCCCTGCATAGGCATACATGGCTACAGAGATGATCAGGTATTTCCCAACAATTTGGGGAGCAACTTTGTTTAAAGTGATTAACAGGCTCACAAAGAAATTTGCCCCTTGTTGGATTTGAAACTCGTTGGAGCAACTTACACCCTATGATACATATCCTAGTACACAGTTTTGATCCAAAGTATCATTGTGCCTTGTACATTACAAAATATTCTGAAATCAGGTCAGCCAAGATAAGCATTCTGGGGAAAGAGATAAGGGAAAAATAGTCCATCCTAAGAAAGTGATACTTCGTTATGGTAGCAACCTTTCTTCATGCTCCTCCTAGCAGGCTGATCCCGGGCACAAATCCATGGAAATAAGTCTCCCTGACCTCAGAGACATACATTAGGTCAATGGTTCCCTACTTTCCGGACCAATAGGCAATTGACAATGATCAACATTTTTTTCAAATTGTCACACATGCTTACCATCAACCTTGTGATTGGAAACTCGATAATGGTGATGTGACTCAGCAGTGTGGCTCCAATACCTTCTCCATTACTTTTGCAGGATGACCAGTGCTCAGCAGACACAAGTGAAGAGCCCCCCTCAGCTGGTGTCATCTCTGAGAAACTTAGAAACTGATCTTGTTCACTGGCTCCCACATTTTTACAAGTTGTTTTACACCAAATCCCAGGAGCCAGCTGCCTCCTGTGTCACCGTCCAGGCATAAGCCCCTTCCCAAACCATGCTCTCCCCTTTTCTTGGCTGCCAAGAACCAGCCTAACCTTCTTAAAAAGTTCCCCCTCGCACCAAAGACAACACCTCCCTGAAGATGCCACCCTTCCACTTTGAGGATAAATACAAAGCAATTCCTCCAGTAAGGAAAGAGTGAGCAGAAACATTTTCTCTCATTATACATATGGGATAAAAGCACAAAAGCACACAAACACCACAGAAATCAATTAAATAAAACCAGACACAACCAGACAACTTGCAGGGGCAAGAAAGTAAAGAAAAAGATTAAAGGGAGAGCTCCTGGGTGATGGGCAGGTGGACTGCAACTTGAAGCTAGCTACAGGTAAGGAAAGGGACTTTGGGGGCTGGATTCCTTTTGTGATTGTATATTACTGAATAGCTCTTTGCCAGCCTCAGACAACAGATCCGACCCCAAAACTACATTTTTCCGCCAAAGAGAAGAAACCTGCTACAACTCAAAATGTGCTCAGTGCATCGGATGAGAAAGGAGAGGCATCAGCTCCAGAGAGCCCTTGCAGCAGTAGAACCTCAAGAGAGCAGCTTTAACAACTTTGTTTAGACCTTGTGGAACACTTCCCCCCCCCCAAAGACAAAGTTTACCAAACAGGGGCACACATTTCTTATCACTTCATTGCTTTCTTACTGGGACTATAACTGTAGAGTCTTCCGGGCAGCCAAAGAAGTTTCATGGGCTCAGAACTGACTAAAAAATGGATTACCAAGCAACACACAGGGAGAAAAAAATGCACATCTCACACTGTTTTTTAGTGGTATGCTCTTCCTATGTACACTTCATTATATTTTTAAACTCTGGGATATCCAGTGTCTAATACTCCACACACTGTTAGAAACTCACCAGCATCCATGCAGAGCGCTTCGCAATGGTGACAATGGTTTGGCAGAAACCCCGTTTAAACTGCCCTCATTAGCAGCTTTCCATATACTTACACTAGTGATGGACTGCCTCAGTTAGGCTTTACCTTGCTTATGGAGCGCTCCAGCTTCATCTTGGACAAGGTAAAAATTCTTTGGTTATTGAAAAAAGTGAAATGGGGAGCATTTCTAATACAATACTTTGATGCATGTCAAGTTGAATAAAACTGAGCATTTTTTTGTGACTTATGCTATATGTTTTAATTCACCTTCCCAAATAATTTACAGCAGTGATTCACATTTTTGACTACAAGAAAGTACAATTACCTATTCTTAAAAATCAAAGATATTGCAAGATATTTTCATCGCGTTTGTGCGAGTAACTACATATTAAAATGGCAAACATCCCTTCCAATAACATCCTGGCAGGGTTTGCTTCTTCTGCGAGTAATAAAAGCGGAGGAGAGCAAGCCGTGCTCCAAGATGTTTGGCTGCAGCACCATGAGACAGCTGATGCATTCCAAATGTCTGTCAGGTCACCTTGCAAAACCAAACACCGCTAATCAATAGTGAAATCTTTCTGTCTCTGGCTTAACTATATTTCTGGTTTTGTTAAACAGAAGAAAACTGCCAATTAGTTGGACTCTGCCAGACCACGCAGCTAGGGGAAACATACTGTCAACCTGACCAGTGCAGTTAAGACAATGCAGTTCAATTGCAGTTCAATTACGATACTTAATCGGTCACCGGCTGTGCATGCAGGTTTTGGGAAATAAGCTGCAGCATTTTACTGTTGGTCTTCACAAGAAGCAGGTCAGTCTCCACAGGCTGTCTTGGTTCTAAGCACCCAGCCTTTTTTTTCTTTTTTTCTTTAGAAGCCCCAAATTCAGCTTTGCGTTTCTAGGATGTAGGATGCGAGCCTTTCTTCACCTCCACTGCTTGGCCCAGAAGTCATGTCCCTTTCTCTTCATACGCCTTCCTCTTCTTGATTCTGAGCTATTTGGAACAGAGATAGTATCTCTCTCTTTGTTTGAAACTCTATAGCAGTTTGTAAGTTGCAGCGGTATAATAAATAAAAAGTAATAAAAATGTTAGGAAAGTCCTTAGAAAAGTCCATGCTATTTTTACAATTAGTCATGCTGTCACTATTTAAGAAACAATGCCAGGAAGATCTAGGACTTGAAGGGGACTTACAACAATTTTTGTAAAAATACACTATTGAAATGATGATGTTACCAACAGCAAAGCGTTTTGCAAGGTGTACAGCTTCTCCTGCTGCTTTTTCGAGTGCTTCTAACAGATGTTCAATTTCAAGTGGTCTGCAGATACCAATAGGCTGATGGTTCTGCAGGAATCAGAGCAGCAGATGTGCCCTGCATTATGTTTTGCTATTCCCTTTATGAATTGATAAGTCACCCCGTGGGTTTATAGCTAGTTAATTTTGTAATGACATCACTATTTCTATACTTTTAATGATTCTCGCAGGATTTAATTTCTCAAATAACAGAACTCTTGATCCTGGAATTGCTATGCAAAAGCAATATATAATAAACAGATTTGTTTACATGATACAGTTCTATTTCCCACCAAATGCCTTCACTGATAGCTTTTAGGTAATGCTGGTATGCAGGTGAATTCTTCCAAAGACTGCAGATTTACAACATGGCCTCGTTTCAGGGCTCTAGACTTAACGTCTGTGCACCTCTCTACAGGATCGTTACCCTCAAACAAGTATCACTTGGTGGCTGGAAGGAATGAGGATAAGAAGGGAATAAGGACAGAAATAACGGGGATTTCCATCGGCTCTGCTGTCAGATGCTGTGCTCCACTGGCAGTGTAACATTACTACTTGCATGGTACCCAAATAAAATCACAATGCACAGGAAATTGTGCTGCATTTTCCACTGATGGTGACCGGACTGTGACAGGGCAGTGCTCCGGCTTTTGGCTTGGACGCTTTCGATCTTAAAAGGGAGCCAAGTTTTTTCTCCCTCAGATACAGTTGCGGAGGTTGTTAGAGCCCAGGGATTTTGCAAGCCCTTGGGCAGAACCTCCGGTAACAGATGCAGGCTGCGCACAGCAGGCAGCAGGACACCACCTTTCTCCCCTGGCATATTCAGTACAGTTAAAGAACATCTTTCTTTTTATTTTTAAATACAGGGAGGGAAAAGTGATGCCATTACAGCGATATTTAAAGGACTTTTGGTATTTACTTCATAAAAATGAATTTTTTAGGTATTTAAAAATTGACTGTAAAAAAAATTTCAGGTTGTAAAAGGTTCTAGTTAGGTATGTTATGTTATGAAGCCTTGAAACATACCTGAAGACTTCTAGCTTTAAGAAGTGAAAACTGCAAAAGCATACATTTTTTTCCCCCCATGGTATCTCAGAAATTATATTCCCGCATTACTGCAAATACCAAAATAAATCTTTAGTAAAAGCCAGCTTTTGAAAAGCGTCTAAGTCTTAAATTTACAGAATGAACACTATCTACTCTTACACGCCCTTACTGATCTAGCTGAAAGATCAAGGCCTTAATTTCTGAGAAGCAACCAGATAATTTTTGCACACATACGGAAGAGGACAATCTCCAGTTGTGACCACAGGCAGAGTCTCTACAGCCCTCACAGGAGCTGTGCACCTGTGGTGGGGTCTGAATCCATCCCTAGGAAGGTAAAAGAATGAGGGAAGTATTTTTGTGAGTTTTCCACAGCATTTCTCCTTTTTGTTTTGAAAAAATGTTCCATCTTTATTTCTTGCAGTTCAGAGTTCTTTAAAAAAGTGAGTATGAACCTTAGTGCAAGTCTCAGATTTAAACATATGAAACCCAGGAAAGCTAATGCTGAGGTTAAATCAAGTTTGACTGGCCTTCAGCACTGAGAAATAGCAAAGACCAAGCTCTACCTGGAGGTCCACACCTATTGCTTGCATACATTGGCTGACTTCTGTCTATATTTAAGCTATAAGCAAGAGTGTTGTGTAACAGCAGGCAGCACACTAAGCCCACGAACGAACATCTCTGACTACTCTGAAAGCAGAAGTGCATCCCCCAGGGACGTGGCACACCACAAGCCCTCCAGACCCACCTCTCATGCTCTGTTCTGGGCTCCCAAGAAACGCTGAACCAAACTCTTCCATCATCTGAACTCTGCATTTCTCCCCCAAAAGCTGCCAGCCAGAACTTTCACCCCCTCTCCCAAACGCCTTGAACTTACAGGATGAAAATCACGCTCAAAATCTTTGCTCCTTCAGCGTAACTAAACTGCTTATACTGGTGATGCTCATTTGCGCAGGCAGCTGGACTTCCTCGGGGGCTTTCCTGAGAAACAAGGACCGCCATAAACATGCAGGTCTAAGCCAAGGGCGCATTGCCTTGGTCCAGCCTTCTCCAGCACGGAGGCACAGCCATACAGAGACTTCCAGTGCATCTCCAGTGCTTTCCACCTTCAGAACCCAAACTCCTGGCCAAAACATGCACCTTGCTGCCCATACGCTTCCCCCCTCCAGAGGCTATGAAGGAATGAACACACACACGCACACATGGCAGATGTTGGGCACGCTGATCAGATACAACCATCAGAGCTCAGCAGCCTAACCCAGATGAGACCCACTATATTTAGGATACAACTACTTTCTAAAAATGCATTATCTAGACAAAACAGTTGAGTATCTTAGGGATGCAGGTTCTGGTTTTCCGAATATTTCTGATATTTACTCTGACATTTCCTCTAAGCGCGCGTGGTGTTTTGAAAGGAAAGGAGTTTTCTGTTGCTTAAGGCCAGTCCTTCCTGTTTGTTAGTTTATCCCAAACCCAAGTTTGCACATGAATAAAACTGTTGCTTTAAGTCTGATTTCAAACATGTGGTAAAGGAGAATCTAACAATTTTATGAGACATAGTTACTTTTGTAGAGGGTGAGTTTGCCCTGGGGAATTTTCTCTGACTAGATTTATCACAAGTTTTTTGAACCAGATAATTTTGTTTGATAGCACATCTGGCAGCATCATAAAATCTTGACGTCCCAAGCTATTACACAGGAATTACTTTTGTAAATCATTTATGAATATTACTGATGTAGGCCTATTCTGGGCAGTACGAAAGGAAATGGAGTGCTGAAGGACAAAAGAAGGGAAAAAGGATTCCCTGCCCTTTCGGGATGCATCTGATAGGGTGGGTATTTATCATTTTAAATGGGAAACATGCTGTCATTGATACAGCTGAAAAGTCCACATAACACAACTTGTTCCCTATATTACCTAAATAGGCGAAAGGGGAAGATATTGTAGCTGAGGAAAACCATAAATCGATCTCTCCTGAAAAAAATTTGCCCTATCCAAATCTTTAATAAGCCTTCCCAATTAAAAGCCGCATATTGCTAAAAGCATAGTAAACACAAACTAACAACCCAAGAAGAGTAGAGGAGGGATGTCTTACCAAGGCCAGCATTGAGGCAAAATAAAAAGCACATTTTTNAAAAAAAAAAATTTTTTACAAAAACCCCAGGGTGACATGCCTTCTGAACACAGCAACATGACTGAATGGAAACTCTCCACGTAATTAAAATAACATGATTAGGTTTTCTTAAAACCATAGCTGCTAAGCATATGCCTTCAGACGGAAACCTGGCAAAAACAAAAGCTTACGTCCACTTTTAATACCATGAACTATCACACAATTAACAATTTTGGAAGATCTGGACTGAAAACACATCAGACATTGAGAAAACTTTGGGTGCCGCTACCCTGCCAAACCTTAAGTCTGGCATTATATTCCTTTTGAACGTTACACTGCATGTTTCATTTGCAATGGGTGAATTAACACTGAACACACCATCACCGGGCGAAGGGGCAATGGAGAGGTCACCCAGTAGGACCTGGCAGTGGGGGACTGGAGCCAGCCCTTCACTCTTCATTCCTGATGTCCCCAACACTGGGAGCTACAGGGTGTTATTTTTGTTGGGCCAGAGCAAAGGAAAAGGTCGTTCGCAATACTCCACAGAAACATATTTCCAGCCTTAGGTAAGAAGGCATTTTGTTAGGGAATTTCCTTGCTTCGGGGCCCATAAGGAGGGAAAGAGCAATTCTCTGACAGCTCCTATTAGACTTCCAAATGCCAGGCTCCTTCAGACTATAGCAGGTCTACATGGGATGCACAGAGCCATTATGCAGCACGTGCCAGAATTACACCACGTGCTCGCCCTGCCAGAGTAGACAATTTCTAAATCTGGCTTCCTCCCAGGAAGCAAATTCCTGTCTATACACACCCAGAACTGATTTCTTGCAGATGAGCATGCTGCCCGCAAAAGTCCGAAGCCGACTGCATCTGCAGGGTGCTGAGGATTCACCTCATCAGGGCAGAGCTACGGCAAGGGCCACTAGCTGCGCTGAGTCGAGAGGCACTCCTGGTTTTTTTGAAAGTGGCAGTACTGAAAGAAGAAGCTCTAACATGAAAAAATAGATTTAAAGTTTTGATAGTTTCAGATTAACTAGAATTAGAGAATGACAACTTAACAGTTTTACTAATCAAAGGATGGATGCTTTCAAGCTGCACAAAGAGCCCAACTAGGATAAAAAACACAACATAAACAAAAGGAAGAACTGGAAAGAAATGGTGATTTCCAATGTCATGAATGATACCTGCATGGTATCATCTGGACATTGCTCCTCAGACTTGCCAGCATGAGGCGACACTGGCTGTAGCTGAAATCCGATATTCATACTCTGTTTAGCCCCCTCTTTCTGAATGCAAACACATGTTCTGTCTTTTCAATAAAGATGTGTAACACGTGCATGGAATAGGTACATTGAAAGTCATCTGTTAATTGCAGATATGTGTAAATGATTACGTAGCAAGTCTTCCTAGGGAGACAAAACTGGAAAGAAAAGACAGACAGCCACACTAAATTTAGAAGGCATGAAAAAGCTCAACAACATAAATCAAGCAAGGTTGATTCATATATATTTTCCTAATTCAATACAACTATTATAATACTATATTTTAAACAATTCCAGAGCACCAAAGAGTGCTGAGGGTTTTGGTTTTTTTTTTTTCCGTCATTCCATTACAGACAGCACTTGCCTCAGTAACTATGCTGAGGGAAGAAAATCCATCATGTATTAACCATACTCCAACCTCCAACAGAAATATTCCCCATTTTGTGAAGTAAAGTGAGATGTGGGAGCCCTTGACCTTCTAGGTAATTAAGGGAAACAGAGACATTCTTGTTTTTATTAGAGACACACTAAACTATTTGAAAATAATTTGAATAGCTGGAGAATTAGTGTATTTGCCTGTTCATGAGTAGTGCAGATAGTTTAGAGTTCTCTTGGGGGCAACACATCGTAATGAATATCTGCTATTCATATTTAATGCAATCTGCCAAAGAGTGCTTTTGGGAGGACTTTCTGTGTCAATATAATGATTAACAACAGAACTGGAAAAGTAAATGAATTCCTGCAACGGGTGGGGCTGGCAAAAATATCTTGCAGTACTACACCAGTAACTCTGTATTTAACTGTACTCTTTTAATGATATCAGTGGAAAATCCATTTCCTGGGGCGGGTGGTGGCGGGGAAGCAAGCAATCTTTAAGTTGAAGTTCAAGTGGTAAATAACTAGCAGTAATGGAAGGGAAAACAATTCCAGCAAAAAACAATGCTTAAAACAACAATCTGCTTGGCTTGAGCATGTCTGAAAAGCCTGAGATGCAATACTGACTACTAAATATAATAATTAGTATTTACAGAGCACTACCCAGAAGTAATGCTGTAGTTAGATCCTTGCCTACCTCTTTCAGCTCCTCCAATGATCTTACTTTCCATACATTTTCTCATACTTAGAAGATTTACATAAAACAGGATATAAAGTCCTTTATTTTTTACAATGTACTTTTAAAACACCCCAGACAGAAAAGTATGGAAAAGTTTGGCTAAAACACAATGAATGACCTTAGTATGGATTTTTCTCCTTGACATCCCAANTTTTTTTTTTTTTTTTTTTTTTTTTAAACTATCTGGATGAAGCAATCTTACTAAGTTTATATAAATTACAGGACATTCTTGTATCGGGCTCACTGCTCTCCCCTGCCCCCTTAGCAAGCTATTCCTACTCCTCCTTTGCAACAAATGAAGGCAGAGTGTCAAGGATCCAAAGGCTCGCATTGGCAGGCTAAGGACCAAAACGTGGTAGGGGGCTAGAGATAGAATATGGGATTGCTCCCATCGAATGCCATGGCCTATGCACATCGCCCCATTCAAGCAGGATGCCTGGAGCAGGATGCTCAATCCAAGCAGAAAGGGAACAATTGCCGACCAAAGTGGTTTACTGTTTAGTGGCTCCCACAGTGGTTATTGACCAGACCCTACTTTAATTTGATCAGGGATTACTTTCATCACAGCATTAGCTCAGACTAATTTTTTTCCTCCCAATGCCACAGTCTCCAGCTCACACCAACTGGCTTTGTTATGTAGTGGTCTCTACCCATGTTAAACTAATTCTGTAAAACTCATTCTGGTGAAGTATCATTACAGAAACCAGTCTTACAAAGATACTCTATCAATGAGCAGCACGGCTTCATCTTCCCCATGCTGAGATTCACCTGTGAAACTGCAACATTGCTGTGTGCCTTGTGGTTCCAGCACCCATAACATAAAGACAGTACTTTCCTCATTGGTTTTCAGCTCCGTGGATATACTATGATGATCTGCGTGGCTTTTAGATATCTTCCTTCTCAAATTTCAGGTGATGCTTCACTTGGTTCAGGTTTTTTCATCGTTCTGGGTTTTTTTTTAAGCCTAATTTTTATAGTTAGTCTTTTTCTAGAAATTAAAAGTTGCAGTTACATCCGTAACAGATGGTTTATAAAGAAGGTAAACTCTTTTTAAGCTAGTATTCTCACATTGTGACAGTTGCCTTAGTGGTCTCTGGCAACAGCATTACCAGCGTTAGGTCTCATGATGGCAAGATGGGCCCCTTCTTCCAGGACTAATGAAGAGCAGTGCCACCCAGATACCAGAACTGCCTGTGTATGCCTGCATGACCACTACTTGCCCAAACCTAAGATACTTTTACTTTAATAACATGTTGTGTAACAATATTTGCCCATATTTATTTTTTCCTCCCCCAAATATTTCACTAACATTTTGTGATTTTCCTATTGCAAACATGTCAGGCTCTGCAGGACTTCTGTTAAGCAGCCATTTCCCACAGCTGCTCCCAGTCTGGCAGAGGGACAAACCCTGTTGGTCTGGGACAGGCTGGCACACAACCCATAAAGCACGGGAATGCCTCCAGTTTTGCCTTCCCTTACCATTTCTAAATGAGCTAAGCAGTAACCTCCTGAAACAATCTTTGCTAATTTTTTTTTTTTTAATATAGATGCAATTCCTCATTATTAATGCAGCTGGGGAAGCCTGCATGCCATCTGATCTCAGGAGTGAAGACATCTGCTCTGTGCTATATGGGATAATACAGTGATAGGTAAATCAATTGGACTTATAAAAGTAATGATCTTCTTAACTGTAGTCTCGTTCAGTGCTAATGCACAGTTCATGTATGTGTAAAAGTGATATTTTTTCATCTTCTGACCTTGTTAGCACTGTGACCAGCCCTCTAATTATTAAGTATTCTGCACTATGTATCTCAGTATAAAAACAGAAGCCGAGTCACAGGTCACGGAAGCAACACCATTATTAACATCAGTGAAACTAAATCACTCCATCCTGAATACTTATTCTAAGCCCCTTGTGCTCACAAAATTCATATGTCTAGAAGGAGATACCTACCCCAACTTTAGATTAAGATAACTTAATGCCACTTGATATAAGGTTATCTGCCATTATGGAAAGTCTAAAACCAAGACAGAACTAAATAAAACAGGACAATAATATGAAGGCTTAAATGATTGTAACTTTGAACAAAAGCTGTTGAACTGCATTGTTTTAAAAAGATTAAGGATATCTTTATAGTATTCCTGTTATGTAAATTTATTTCTATTGGATTTTGCATGAATGGAAAGAATCTCGAAGATCAATAGTACAATAACTTCAAGCATGTAGAGAGCAGTGGTTTGGCTAAACTTTAATCTTCTTCAGGTCTTTGCAAGCAAGATCTATATTCTTCCACCACCCTGCATAAGTTCTAACTTTAGTAGCCACCATCAATCATACTGAACTTGGCCCACAGGTGGATGCATTCTAACAAAAAAAAAAAAAAAAAAAACCCAAAAAAAAAAAAAAAAAAAAAAAATCCATAATGAAAAACAAAAACCTGAAATATAACCCAAAGCTCAACCTGCTTCCTTCCAGGAACTTGTCCCCTTACCTCTAGTGATATTAATCTCAAGCTCCAGAAGAAGAAGTCTACAGGTTTCCAAACAAGACAGACTATTGCCACCAAAGGCAAGAAAACAGAACAGTACAAACCAGAAGAGTCATCCTGCAGGGGACTGTGTCTGAAAAGAAACTCTCATTCAAGTCACCCTCCTCCCTATCTTGCCAACTTTAGCTGGTATTTTCAAACACTATTTCTTGAGCTATGCACAACAGCTGCCAGGCTTTCAAGCTCAGCCAAGGCGAGCCAGTACTGCAAAGCACCTCAACAACAATACTGCCCTGAAAATGCTGGGACCAGGGCATGAAGACACAAACTCAAAGATTCAGGAGTAGCTACTTACTTTGTATATTGACAGAAATTCATACTTAGCACTACTTTTTTCAAAGGCTGAACACTGACTGGTTTATTAATCATTAATGATGCATCTGCAACACAGTCTTAATTCCATAGGAACAACTCGTGGAAAAGAAAAACTCTGCATATCTGATCATACACATTTGGTATTTACCAATGTATGCCTCAGAAAAAGTTCCCATTAACTAATAACTATTTATTCAACAGGTGAGTGTTCTTGCAATATCGGGGGCTAAACTCAGTATGGTATTCTGATAATTAACCAGGATAATTTCTAATAGGATTGTAAAGTTGAACAGTTACTTGTAGACTTTCTGGCTGGAAGTGTTTTGTTTTTCACCTCCAATAAAGATAAACACCCTGCAATAAAACAGGACAAATAGAAGCCTGATGTGATTATACCTCTTCCCACGTGTGACTGGATGAAAACTCTTCACATAACTGGAAAAAAAACCCCCAAACCACTTTACTTCAACACTGCCCAGTCTTCAAACATGCATGTGAGGCATGAAGCCAGAATTAGTATTAGGCAGCACAAACCCCACAACTTTACTCTTCAGAAGTTTTGTCTTCACTGTGGTTTCCCATTCATGTTTGGAACTCTTAACTTTCCATGCTTTCTGTTGAAAGATGTATTACAGGCACTGCTGTTACAAGTCTCCTTTTCCTTTAGTAGAAAGTGTAGCTGTTCTACAAACGTGCTGTTCAGTAAAGACCTTCTCATATTGAACAATCACAGTGATGTATTTAGACAAGCGCCTTCACAACAAACTGACCTGCAAAGCTGTATACATTCTGGTTTCCCTCATATGGGTGATAAATACATGAGTCGCCCACTGCAAAGACCTTCAGACCTTCAGTATCTTGTCTGTGTGATGCTACTTAAAGAGTTTATACCTGGGACAGCTTTGCTTGGATCCACTTAAACATATATAAAGCTAAGACCAAGCAGAAAATGTATGTTCATCAAAGCGATGAAAAAACTTGCCCAGCTAATACACTCAGCAGTGCTGAAAAGGCGACTGCTGCATGTGGAACTCAACCATAGACTCAAGGGCTCATTCTGCTGCCACAGACAGCTCACAGCTACCAGCTGTCCACGGGGCTGCTCTTCACAAGCTGCCCAAGAAGAAAGCAGTTACTTACGGAAGAAAACAAAAGCAGTATTAATTACTGAGCAATTTATGAGAATTCTGTACTGAGACATCATCGTTGTTCATGAATACACAACAGCCAATTTTTCTTTAAACACAACATTGGATTCTGCAGCTAGCACAAGAAGGCAGGATATGCCAAAATCCATAGCAGGTTTTATCACCCCTGGTTTCCACAGCTTTGGTATGTCATATAGTTGCATGTTTATTTTTATAAAAACAAGATTAAGTGAAAATGGTATTTCAAAACAAATGCATGCTCTTTGCCCTAGTAAAATACATCACAGATGAACAACTGCAATTACTCTCAAAATAATTCCAGAGCAAACACGATCAGTCTTTCTTAGAGGAAATCTGGTCAATAAAATCTATTAATACCAAGCACTTACTTGCAGGTGATGGGGTGCTGCATCCGCTAGTTGGTGGGTGACTCTGGAGTCCATGGAGGGAAGGTAGCGACAGTCCACCGATGACTGGAGGAAAAAGTAATGGATATGGCGCTGCTGGATAGTGAGTCATATGTCCGTTCACTGTTGGTACTGGACATGTGCGGCTACTGGTTGTCATGTTAACACCTCACAGTGTATACATATTATGTTGCATCACTCCAGGCCGGCAAATAGATACCACAACCTGTGAATGAAGAGGGCTGTCAAGCCTGCAGGTATGGCTTGAGCTGGATTGCGTGATGATGAAAAGGTAATTCACTAGATCAGGTCCATTCTATATTTCATCGCTGCTTCCTACTGTTCTCTTTTCCAGGACATTCTTGCTCTGCAGACCGTGGATGGAAAGTCTTCTTACTCTGGGTATCAGGGTGCAGTTCGTTTGCTTAGGCAAATGTTCTTCTGGGAGGACAGTTGCTCTCTACAGATGCATACTGATGCAGTCTGTGGGAAGAAGAGAACAATATATTGATTATAATATACATTTTTCTTAATATATATGCATAGGAAAACCTTTTATCCCTTTGCTACTTCTCATAAGCGATTACTTATTTATCAGCGTCCTACAAGATCAGCTTGATGGTTACCTGGGGGTAAAATTCTCAGTCTACTGCAGCTAACAGCAGAACACCTATTAACTTGATTTCCCTGCCCAATGAGTTACACGAAAAGCAATTTCTGGTCAGACGTAATCTTGTTTTGGAAACTACCAGTTTTAAAACCAATGCATCAATAAGTACACGAAATAGCAATACTGGCAGAGGAAAAAAAAAAAAAAAAATCAACTTCTGAAACATTTCCATGTACATGAAAGTTTTCAGTTTCCCCCCACAGAAGCTACAGAACAAATGATGCTGAGGAGGGTCTCTGCTCGCTTCAATGCCATGGCTCAGGCAGGGCACTGGGGAACTGTGTCTGAGGGTGATTTTGTATTGGGCTCTTAAAACATTAATTGGTTTACCAATGACTGTTCTCATAAAGGATAGTTAATCTTATTATCACTTAAGAGATACTTCACTGATCATTCTCTCTTTTTTAATTTTTCTTTTTTTTTTTTTGGGAAGGGGGAACTGCCTTTATCACCAAATAAACAAGCAGCCATTATTTCATAAGCTGGGCGAGTGGCACAATGGCGATACACACTGCTCCTGTACTCTGCTAGGGAACTTCCTTGCTCTCATGACCACCATCTTCAAAGTCATCCAGAGCTATACATGCCTTCCTCAGTGTTTCACCCAAATGACTGGCGCCTACTGAGGGGTCCTCATTTTCTCAGTCTCTGTACCAAAAAACTCAGGCTGAAAACAGGGCAATTCTTGTGCTATTCTCAGCAGTAAAATCTTCTCCCGCCATAGCCATTTAAGTCTATGTACAGTGAATGGCTGGTCTTCTCAGAAACAACCTGCCTGTGCAACACTAGTAAGTGCTACTGGTGTCTTGAGAGCTACTGAGAAGGCTGCAACTGCTCCATTCTGTGAACACTACTCCTGCAATTATTTGTGCAGTGTTCCAGGCAAAAGCCAGCGAGAGCTGCAGCCGGCTCCTGAGCATCACCCTGCACAAGGAGTTACCCATCTCCTCCAGCACACACTGCTGGGGGAAGACAGTAGGAGCCAAAGACCAAACTCAACCACCCAAAAGCAAGGCAGCGCAGGACTGCCTAAAGGCTTTGTTTCCCAAGACAACCTGCTACGCCCTTGCATCTGCTACAGTCAGCGATCAGTAACAACATCCACTGCTACACAGCATTTTCCTTCGTAATTCTTTGAAACTATAGCCTGACACCAAAGGCAAAAAGATTTTTGGGTGGGAAAACAAAGGCAGCAGTAAAATGACTTGTCAAGGTCACAAAGCAAAACTGATGCCAGAGGAGGGGAACTGTGACAACACAACGTTGATTATCACTACTGCTACTCAGTCTACTACTTGTCAGCAAGAATTCAAATGAGCAAGGAAAAAAAAGGAAAAATCCCAACCCCAAATGCATATGTTTGCCTGTCAGAGAGCAGCAGAGTGTTTCTGCTCTGTGTGGAATACCAGCAAAGGTTACCAGCTGTGCATGTTTTCAGACAGCAATTTCTGCTGAGTGCAGCCTGCTTGGGGATAACAGAAATGTAGCTTGTAAGTATTTGATAACTGTGTAAATTATGCACAAAATACCTTTAATGCTAATGGAGACAGACGTATGCAGAGATGAGACTGTAACAGGGGGTATAGCGAGCTAACACACAGCTGTTGGCCATGCTGAGCTCGAGGACCACGTGCCTGGAGACCGGTGAAACCAGGCAGATCTTTTGAGGAAGCCTCAACAGCCAAAACACACCGACTCATTAACAACACAAAATGAGATGAACCATCACAGGTGACTGTTTTACCTAGCCAAAGCTTTGCGAAGCTTAAGAGACAAGGAAAGCCAAGTATCAAAGGAATACACGAAGAACTAATGTTTTCTAAAGCAATTCCACAAGAGCCAGCAAAAATAACCACGCTTCAAAATGCTTGCAAAAAACCAAAGATGGGAGGGATGTTGATGAAAACCAGCCCCCAAAATCTATGCATTAAATTAATTACAGAACATGGTCACGTATTTTTAAATTATGTAGGGCTTTGGAAATAAAATTCATCTTATAAAACTAATACCTACAATTATATTTCTATTAGCCATAAAAATGCAGAGCACATAATAAATTATAAAAATTCCCAGAACCGCAACACTGGATATATTTGTATATTTAAGTGACAAGTATTCAGAAAAGAAGTAACTCCTCCAGGACAGAGTGGAAAAAAAAAAAAAGGGCATTCAGGGAAACTCTTCAGTCACTTTGTCACCACTGCAGGAACATGTTCTGTGATGGAACTGGTGATGACAAAACGCATCAGTATTATAGCTCCTCAGTATGCAACTCCATATGAAATATCTAACAGTGCCAGAACTAGATTATAATCCTATAATTCCACATGCTTATAATTTTACGTCAGGTGTAATTATATACTGAAGTTACTACCAGAAAGCAAGTTTCTCTTGCCTTACTCAAAAATCACCCTCCTTTCACCCCTCATGGCAGGAAATTTCCTGCAGATAGCTGTGCTAGAGATAAGCCTTCAGAACTTGTTCCTCTCCATAGTTCTTCAGAACTTTTCTCTTCAAATAAAGGCAAGGAACATAAGATAGCGTAAAAGGTATGATACTCTACACAGTGTATCGTTTGACTCCATGTAGTGTCCCTCAGGAGCAGCAGGATGTTATAAATGTGCATGTGGCTGAACATCTATATGATGGTCAAGAAGGAAATTGTAAGCAGATACCTATGTTCCAGCAACTCCAGCTTCTTGTAAAGAAGAAAATGCCACTCGTGTTCTGTGGTTACCAAGAAACTTCAAGTCACCAGCTCTGCTAACAGACATTACCAACCCATCACCTCCATCACTGCACAGCAGAGGACATCACAAAGTAGAAACTGCTGCAGCACAGAAATCCCAAAGATCAGTTGTCCCCATTCAAGCCAGTTTCATGGCACTAAAGACAATTCCTAAGGCAAGACTTCGCTTGTGTCACCAGACTGACACGTTCATACCCCTAAACTCACCGATGAAGATCCCAGCTTTAGATATCAGCCGCAGGTGTCTAGGCTGCAGATGGTTCTAAGGTGAAAACATCTCTTTTGCTCAATTAAACCTGCACCACAGTGCTTAAGGCACTGTACGGGTGCCAGCTTTGAAAAGAAGACTTTTCTTTGCTGTCACTTGCTACGGTAAATGCTCCACAGCTGAAGGAGCATGTCCTCTCCAGACTGTGACACTTGCCCAGAAGCAAGCCCCATCCTTTCCATGCCATGTGGACCTTGAACATGCTCTCTTCTGGCCTACACCTGGATTCCCTTGAGGAGGGAGCTAACGAGCTTACCCTGAACAGGCCAGGAAGAGCCAGCTACCACAGCTGAGGAGCCCCAAAAGGAGTAAGCCAAACTCACCGCAGAGTCACCTTGGCAGTGGTTGAACACCCACTCACATGAGGCAACAGCATGGATTTCTGCCTTGTATGTATGAGGCCAAATTTTCAGAGAATGGCTGTCATCAAGGCATTTCAGAGTATCTACCCAGTTGTGCTGGTTTTGGCTGGGATAGAGTTAGTTTTCTTCACAGTAGCTAGTATGGGGCTATATTTTGGATTTGTGCTGAAAACAGTGTTGATAACAGGGATGTTTTCATTGTTGATGAGCAGTGCTTACACAGAGCCAAGGCCTTTTCTGCTCCTCACCCCACCAGCAAGTAGGCTGGGGGGGCACAAGAAGTTGGGAAGGGACACAGCTAGAACGGCTGACCCCAACTGACCACAGGGATATTCCAGACCATATGATGTCACGCTCAGCATATAAGGCTTTGGGAAGAAGAAGGAAGGGGTGGGGGACAGGACATGGACATTCAGAGTGATGGTATTTGTCTTCCCAAGTAACTGTTAGGCATGATGGAGCCCTGCTTTCCTGGAGACGGCTGAACACCTGCCTGCCGATGGGAAGCAGTGAATGAATTCCTTGGTTTGCTTTACTTGCACATGCAGCTTTTGCTCTACTTATTAAACTGTCTTTATCTCAACCCACGAGTGTTCTCACTTTTACTCTTCCAATTCTCTCCCCCATCCCATGGGGGAGAGAGTTGAGCAGCTGTGTGGTGCTTAGTTGCCAGCTGGGGTTAAACCACGACACCAGTATATGATGAAAATCCTCTTCCATTAGACTTGTCCTTAGGGACTGTTCATGAGTACAAGACCCTTAGTATGAACAGTATGGAAAAGGATCATACAGAAAAGTTTCTTTGAAGGCTCACCAAGAGATGATCACATTGTGCACTACATCGCATTGAACAGCGGCCAATGACTCTTCTTTGACAGAACATACGCCTCCTTTTTGGTTTTTACAGGCCTTTTATTGACTTGACTTCAGTGATAAAGCAGATGGCCACAGGGGAAGGAGGCTACAGTAGCTCTAGCACAGAGCAGACAGAATATTTATCAGCTGCAGTTAATGCAGCAGGTGTACCTGTCTCTTCCACATCTCTTCTCTGTTTGCGTAGCTGAGCAGAAGTTTAAAACCACAAATTTTCACATATAAGCTCTAAATGTTGCCAGATAAACAGTGACCCAACTTTTCTTATTGTCTTAATTTCCAGTGCATTTTGCACAGGCTTTACTAAAGAAAACAGTCTTGCTTTCTGCACATCTGCCAGCTCTCCTAGAATATATTAAATGAATTGATTCTCATTCACTATATTGCTATTTAGGTTACATTTGGTAACACTATTTAGTATTATTGTAACATAATGCATCTTCCTGAATTTTTCACTTGTATAAGATCTTATTTCAATTCATAAAATCTTTTTGCTGTTACAGGTGACTTTGACACACACCAACAGCTGGATAGGCAAGAAGCCAAGCCAGGAGGCTTTGCCAATAGTCCTGTGCCAGCAGGAAGGTTATGCTCTGTCCTCTCTTCTGCCAACACCACCCCAACCCCATATTCCTCTTCCTCCCCTCTCACTGTCCATAACAGGGAATTAAGTTATCAGCACTGCAAGTAAAGAGGTACTTTTGTCTTTTTTTTCTTCCCCAGGTCAGTGAGTTCTGCCCTACCTGTGGCAATGTTTGAAACTCAGCAGTCATTTTAAGATATCCATGACTGTGGCACCCAGCAAACTTTTAAGCTAAATCCACCATCCCTACACCCTTCTACCATAGCAAACCACTGTTGCTCTTCCTTTACAACTGGGGACAAAACCACGAACACAGGAGAGGCACGCCGACACGAGGACATGCTCTGCACAGAGCCAGGCACTGGGGAATTTGCTGCTCCAGGCCCGGCAGTCTGTAGCATAGTTGTCCCCAAAGTTTCCAGGGTCATGGAGGAAGTCTCTTCTAAGTTCATTTCCCATTTTCTTGCCAATGCTAAACCTCCCCCGCTCTCTTAAATCTTAGGCTAACTCCTAAAACAGGAACCTCTCGACTGTGAGGGCAGCCTGAGAAGTAAGACAGGAGAAGCAAGTTGCTTCTCTCCCAGCAACAAAAACAATTCCAGAAAAATTCTGCATGCAAAGCCTTTCAACAATGTATTACATCTTTTTCCCAAGGGACAGAGTTGACGCAGTCCTTATTTATTAGGTGGTTTTGAGACATAGTCTAATGCTGTTTTCAAAACAAGATCTAATAGTTTTGAGAACCCTTACTGTATTTAATGTATAGTTTGTACTGAAATCCCTGATTATGCATATGCCTTCTATTATGCTAGCTGATGGTGTTGCATTGAGTAGTACTGAATAATTCAGCAGATTTAGCACGACTCAAGTGTAAATCAGTCAGATACAGCAACACAATAACCACGCTGCCTTTAAACTCTTAAAAATGCATGGAAACTTTATTTCATAAAGGGGCGTACTCCATTTTCCACTGGTCCTCATTGACTGCGAGATGTTGCATTTTTGTTTCCTTGGCTATCCAACAAGATTTAATTAAACAATAAACTAGTTACCGTGGCAGAAGTAANAAAAAAAAAAAAAAAAAAAAAAAGCAGCCTTCGGAGTGTTATGTTTCCTTTATTAGCATAGTGATGTGAAACTAAACAGAAAAAGCAATCTAATAACAAACATTCCTTTGAGAAGGGCTCCGGGAGCAAAAGGACATCCACTTATTGTTCAGCCCATCCCATTGGTCCATATACGGCAATAAAGGTACAATAGAAGGAAACAGGAAACAGACTGGCACATCTGCATTATCTTATTAGAGGCTAATGGATATCTGAGAGGAACATGCATCTGATGCTGAATAGTCTGTACCAATCTCCGAAGCAATTACTCTTAATTAGTGGATTCTGTTTATAGATGGAACTTAGCGTACCCTTCTGTATCAAAGAGATGCAGGCATCTGGAGAGAGATATGGTTTTCTTAAAGGGAAAGCACTGCAGCACAGTGTGAGGGTTGGGTTGGGCTGGTTTTTTGGCAAATAAAAGCTCTCTGAAGCATAACATATTCTACTGTATTATTAATCAAAAGAGCATGCTGGTTTAAAAAAAGGAAAGAAAAAAAGACCATACTGTTAATCTCAAACTCTGAAAGTAAACATAGAAAGCTAATACTTGCATACGAATTATATGACAAAAACCACTTTGATGATAAGCAAATAAACAACCAAGCCTAAAATTTTCAACCGCTGGCCAAAAAGCTTAAAATAGCAGCTTAAGTCAGAAGAACAACATCTGCATTTTGTATCTGCCAAGTCCGCAGCCAAAAAAAGTAAACCACTCTATATGACCAGCTGCATGAATAAAAAAGAAAATACATGAAACAGAACTTCAAAGTCAGTTTATTGAAAAGCAGATCTGTAGCTTTTACATCCAATAACCACAATTATCATATATCTTCAACTATAGGTGCAAGGCTTATGGGAGGAGGGAAGATAAATTGTTGTAACAGAATTAGGACACTCTTACTACACCACTTTTCCTACATCTTGGTATGTAAGATAGCTGTCTACTGGGTGACTATGAATTCCTTTTTGTCATAAAGCTGACACTTGCAAAATGGGTTTCTGTTTTATTTGTTTTTTTCCTGAGATTGTTAGGAGATAATTAATATAATTAATGCANCTGGAAAAAAAGCAAATCTAAATCTGAAAGGGAAAAGAAAAAAAAAAAAAAAGTGAGACACAATGACACCCATTTATTTACACACCATACAACAGCACCCTGCTGTGCCAGCTATTGATTTTAGTGGAACTGAGAGTCCATGTTGGAGAGTAGCAGCTGTGAGTACATAGCCTGAATCCTCATATGGGAACAATGCTCTATAAGCAGAATAACCTATTTCAGCCAACCTTCATGTATAACATGTAACATTAAAAACACACACAGCTTACATTTCAAAAATCTGAAAGGCACTATGGTTATTTGTTCCACAAGTATTCAGGGGAGTTATTAATTTGTTTGTGCTAGCAGAATGCTAGCATAATGAAGAGATGTGAAGGATTGAAAATCCATGCTTCACATGTCTGTTATTCTACAGAGATGTTAATTCTGTTCTATACTAACCATATTTAAGATCCTCCCTCTGCATTAGGCAATTTCTCATTTTCTCCTCTTGTTTTCTGTTTTAAAGGGCCATTTGTAACTGAGGTGTGGGGTGCTGGTTTTGGGGGGGGCAGGGCGGAGAGAGTGGTTTTGTTGGGGGTTTTTTTGGTTTGGTTTTGTTGGGTTATGGGTTGGGGTTTTTTGGTTGGGTTTTTTGGGGTTTTTTTTTGTTGTTGGTTTTTTGTTTTTGTTTTTGTTTTTTTTACAGATATCTGCATTCCACAATTTTTTTCATTACTCAGCAGTTGCCAAAACTATACCGAGAAGTAAAGATAAATGGTTAGGTCAGGTGATGGGGTTAACAATTTACTGTGTGTACTGCCCCGAGAGCCAGATATAGTAGAATTGGCTCATGTTTATGTACAGGATGAGAAGTTGATTTCCTGTGCAGTGGCTTTCAATCACCTCTGTAAGGGACTCTCTTGCAGTTTTCTACAGAGAGTTCAAGGGGCTTTGAATACATTTTGTGCTGGTATATAGGATACTCTGCTTTGTAACTAAATGCATTCCTTACTTATTCTGCCACATTCAAAAATCCCAATGGACTGTCAAGAAGTTCCCTTTCATTTATGGAAACTAAAAGGAAGGTAACTGTGCTTCCGGCTCCCTGAGTTTAAGTGAACTTTTATACCAATTTCCCTCTCCAATTTTAAAAGCTCTTTCTTAATGCTTAAGATTGCTCTTTTGGTGGAATCAAAAATTCTGTTGTTGCAGTCATCTCTGTTGGTCCTTATTAATCTTTCTAAGGATGTAAAACAGTAACTCCATATTGAGAATATTCTAAATAAGAGACTATCCCATGCTTTACAGCANTAAATAAGAGACTATCCCATGGGCTACAGAGGTTTAGGAGATCAGAGATTTGCCAGACCAAACCTGTGGGGTTTTTTTTTCAGACCAAACCCATTTCCCTGTTTCTGCCCATCCCCAAACTCAAAGGGAAAAATACATCACTTCTCTCAAACACAATACAAACGATTCACAATTTAAGGAGCAGAGGGTAGCCAGGAAAAACAGCTCTGACAAAGCAGGCCAGTCACTCGAGTCACATATAACCAGAAACTCCAATACGAAGCTTTTCCCACCCAAGGTGCTACGCCTACTGCTTTAATCTTGTTCTCCAGCTACATTTTCCCAGCAGGTTTCCTTTGTTCCTGCACAGTTTCTCCCTACAGTTCAGAAAAAACAGACTGGACTTTGCGACTCAAATTGCCCTTTACAGTCCTATGTGTCCAACCAGATTGTTTTGATCCTACCTGCTTCTATGCAAGATGGCAACCAATGAAGAAGGAAACTTACCATTGATGGGACTAAGGAACCTATACCTTGGGCTCCCCTCTCATCATCCAGTCAAGGTAGAGAAAAAGAACCACAGATAACAAAGGTGAGCTGCAAGCAGCACCAACATGCTTCTAAGACTTGAGAAGATTTACACAGGCCAACAGGTAGCACGTTAAACTGACAGCATACTCAACTATCTACAAAGGAAAGGTAGCATCTTTGATTAAGTTCAGAATGGGACATGCTTCCTGCCCAGCAAAAAGATCTTCCATTGAAGGTCTTCTCCTTAACTGGCAATTAATTGGTCTAACCCTGGCTACAAGGCACCTCAAGATAGCATCACACTGTTTCCCAGTCAAAGCAAGTTTTTGTGAGAAGAGCTCTTGGAAAGAGATGGGAGACCAGGGGAAGGGAGACTGAAAAAGCAAGGAAAACCACATCCTGCTGTCTACATTCAGTAATATCACACAGTATTATGGGACGTGCAGACATTTACAAGCATGCCAATCTCTTCCCAAGTGGCATTACAGCTAGAAGGATGTGGGGGATCTATCTGAAGACTCCCAAGCATGCTCTCAGAGTGCTCATCCTTAACCTTCTAGCTGATGGGAAACATGTCATGGTGACCAATGGCAAATACAGCACTTACCATCACTGCAACTACTAAAAAGGCCTTATACTGACTGTTTATAACCTTTAAGAGGCCTCCGAGATCAGTAAGAGGGGTCAAGTGATGTTATTGTTTTGGTGACAGACGGAAGATCCCTAGTAAATGATGGTGGCCTGGGAATCATTAAAAGAATGGAGTACTTCATCTGCTCAGAAGCTGAAGAGGGAAACAGCTTTGGAGGGCAGGTCCTTGACAGAGAAGTACAGCTCTTTGGGAGGCCAACACTCTATGGTCACAATGAGCACTGCAGGTGAACCACTGAAATAAGACACTTCATTAAAGGAGAGCACAAAGACACGCAAGACCAGTGGTAACTTTTACTGGTGACAGTAAGTGGGTGCTGGTCTCAAAATCCCAACCAGTGAAGCCAGGAGTCAGGACAGAGGCTCATCAAATGCTCTACGAGTGGCAGGTGCTGAAAATGTTAGTGTTGATGGCTATACTTTATCCATACATCAATGTAGGTGATGTAAAGTCACTGCAAGCTAATATTGGGAAGGATCAGGGTAATTTAGATTTGCAACATTTGCTGTTAGCCTTCATCAAATAAGACACTGCTAGAGATGACTGTCCCAGTACAGAAGCAAGTCTCACCTGTCTGTTCAGCCTTAGAGGTATCTTCCTGAGAAGTCTTGGTCTTAGCAGAACCATCACAATAAAGCGAAGCAGCACACCATCTCCCTCCCTGAGATCAGTTGGGTAGCCTTCCTCTGTACGGACCCATACAGGGTATCTTTAGTGGCACAGAGGATGGAACCTAGTAGTCAAGTTTAGTCAGCCTGGGTATCTAGCCACAACCGCGAATTGTGGCACTAGACTTGCCTTCATCACCAATTCAAGGAAGAAAAATCTCTAGAGCTTCAGTTTCCACTTATGCTTTGTACAGTACCTGGGCAACTGCTAAATACATATCTTTTTGTGCCCCACTATGGCATGGATGTGCTGCTTGGAAACACACTGAAGAAGGATCAGTGCAGTATGTGATCTTCTCATACTATGCAAAGAAACAAAGACTTCAACAGTCACTGAGATAAAGAGGAGAATAAAATTCTGTTTAATTTGGAAAACATGCACCACAGTGGATGGCTCTGCCTCAATTCAACACACTTCACTTTATATACTACACAGAGAAGGATCCTGCAAGAGCCCACATTAATGCAAGGAAAAATTCTGCTATCTAGAGTAATCTAAACTCATTGCTAGGATGAGCATGTGGATTCACTCAAAAAATGTTTATTCAGGAGGCTGTCTGAGAAACCTGAAAGATTTTGTTAGTGATGTGCCTGAATTGTGAAATAATGATCTAGGCTTCTCAATCCCCCAGACAGAGTTCGGAAGCAAGACACAGTGTTCAGGAGGTAGGTTCAATCCATTAGAAGTCCAATTTTTTTGCATTACAAGGCTGGAAATTCTACTTCGTCACTGCTAGAGGAGTTTGTATCCTTGCTGCACCCTTTGTCAAGTGAGGAGGGTGATCCAAGTGGGACAGGGGAAAAATAGGGTTTAACCATTGGTTATGAACTTCATTTCTGAATACTAGTCTGTTGGACTAGAGGTGCATCTATCATCTTAGTATCACGGAGGTGTGGACACTGTGCTAACACAAAATAACTTAACACACATAATTTATCATATCTTTTGTTATATATGGGAAGTCTAGTAGTATGTCTGCTGAAATGTTCTGTAATTCCCCTGAGTTATTAGTATCTTCAGTCCTACTTTACCCAGAAGACAACATTTCTGCTGTCTACTTCAGGCTCCTAAACCTTCACTTATTATATATCACAAGTTCCAATATATTCCCAGTAAGACTCCCCAAGGGTCAGCAGAATATGCCAGAGGGCTGGTGGAGATTATGAACATTTATTTTAAAGCCTCTGTTCTCTGTAGCTCCCTGTCACAGGAACAATAGGATAGCAAAATTAGGAACAAGCGCAGCCATTAACTAGGAGGGGACAAAGCCACAGAGTGGATTGCAGAACAAAAATAGCATTTTTATTGTCAATATTTTGCTTAACAGGGAGCCAATAAAGCAATTGCAAAATGCTAATAATACACTGAGATAACACTGCACATGTAAGCACCTTCAGAGCCATCCTCTGAATCATCTGAAAATGTTGCAAAACCTTATCAGTCAGGTCATAAGGACAGAGGTGCAATAATCAATCACAAAACCAGCACATCTTTTCCACATCCCAACACATTCAGATGATCTATGTCCCAGCTACATGTGCTGGACAGATGGATTACATTATCAGAAAGACCAACGGGAACTACGACCTTACATTTCACTTCCAAAAGCAACCTAACAGGACCCGAAGCACTGACAAAATTCAAGGAGACTTGTGTCATACGCGCCAGTCTGCAAAGTAGGACTTCCGATACAATACAAAGGTATTCTTGCAGTATAAGCAAGTGTGTGAATTAATTGCAGAGCAATCATTCCCAACAAGCCATTTCTGAAAGCATCTTTTCACTGGTAAATGCAAGACAAGTCTCCCACTTCTGTGGACAGGGAAACTAGCCTCAATTACTTGACATTTACTCTGCAGGAAGAAGTTGCATGCACACCCTTCAGGATGCAGACAGGTAACATGCCACCAATGCCGCATTTAGACCTCCCCAAACCTACTGTCATGTTTAAGCATTTTAGCCGTAATCAGTGTAACCTGGACCCAGATCAAACACTTAACAGGGCAGCATTTAGCCTCTGAATGCATTAGGATGACTACTTTGCCAGTGAAGCTGAAAGATTAATGTATTAAAATTATTAATTTTGAAAGCATTCAAGAAAGTAACAGTGAGCATTTTCATCATAATCCGTATCTCATGACATAAAGTGTAAAGCTCGCAACAGCATCTGTAGTACGATAGGAGCTGCTACACTTGGCTAACAGTGCCAACGACGACCCCCCCTGTGGAAAGACGGTGTGGTCAGGCAGCGCTTCCTCCAACAAGCCTCCAATCAATTCTGAACCACCGTGAGAAGAACAGCAGCAAGGATGTTCAGTCTCGGCAACAAGATGCCCATTTCTGCAACCTCCAACTCACACACGCCAATAAACGTAAGCCGGTAAGAGAAGTAATGCTCCCAAAGCTCCCAGCAGCACTTTCCCCCTGCGTGCCAGGTGTCAAGCCCAGTATGCTACTGAGTACAAGCCCGCGCAGACCCACCACCTGGTACTGACACCATCTCTGCTACTGTAGCCTGTCCTTCCTTTGTGCTTACCAGGCAGCACAGTCTGAGTCATTCTGCCAGGTACTCTGCTTTTACTGTGTAATAATAATAATAAATATATCCAGAGCCAGGCAGGTATGCTTTCCATACCACCTTTATCGCGCGTCTGGTAATCGTCCTGCTACAGTGCAGAAGAATGACCTTATCAAGGCTCTTCCTGCACGATTTTCAGGACAGCAGCACTTCACAAGTCAGGATTCAGCAGCCCAATGCACCGCAAAGGACACAGAAGAGGAGAAGCTAGAAGCCAGGAGGCCCAGCTGGGTGCCCAAGGCTGATAAGACAATCTGATTTAACCATGCAAATACCAGCAGCCAAGTAGAGCATATCTTTGAATCGGGAATGTCAAAGCAGACATGTCACAACAGAGAGCACTTTTCTAACAGCACCTGAAGTTCCTTCAACAGATGCACATGTAGTGTGAGCAATCGAATTAATCCCCAAGAAAAAAAAAAAAAAAAAAAGGGGGGGGGGGGGGGAGAATCTTAACTAGTAACACAGAGCCATTCAAAATCCACTCCTGACTTTCACGATTATAATCAGGCCAAAAAAAATCACTAAGCAGAATAGTCCAGTCAGAGACGGCTGAAAGGTACATGCTGGTTCAAGCCCATCCCTCAGTATTACCCTAACCACATCCTCTTCCCAGCTAGCACAGTCTGTGCCAACTGGGTCTCAGACAGTTGTCTGTTATATGGGGTCTCACAGAGTACCAGATGCAAATCAGAAGCAAGAAGGAAAAAAAAAAAAAGCAATTTAAGTGTCCTCAAAATGATGCATAAGCAAGACAATGCAATAAAGATGCCAGCTAATGGAAATAATCTCTCAAAATAAGTGAATTCTGTAAAGGCTGTCACTTCCTCTATACAAGCCTGGTTCTTGAAGATATTCTGCCTATATGAATCCTAAGACAAAGTTTTCCAATTCCCAGCATGGAGTCCACCACTGCAGGGACTGTGAGATGGGGAGAACTGTGGATGTTCCATATCTCCTGCATATCTGAGTTTATGACAGAGAGAGGAAAGGGAGCAGAAGTGGAAGGAACAACAAACACGTTGGGTACAGTCACTGTTGCTTAATTTGACAACAGATGCGAAGATCCCCCTTTCATGAATGCAAAGCTCGTGTGTGCCGTCAGAGATTCACAATGATAACAGTCTGAAAAAACAACCCCAGCCTACTTAACTATTTAAAATGAAAGTGACTAAGTTGTGTGGAATACTATGAAATTCAAGGATGTATTACAAACAACTCACTGGACTGAATGACACATGAAAGAATATTCCAAGAAAAATGATGCAGAGCTCTAATACAGCAAGAGATGGAAGACATACTGAAGATGATTGAGAAAAATCATCCTCTAGATTATTCTTTTGTATAAATAGCTGCATTTACGACATGAACTAGGTCTCATATTCATGCAACTACTCTGACCCTGTTTTTGCCAGACAAACACATGTGCCTTTTTTCAATAAAATACATTAAAAATCAGGATATATAGTCCTAAAATAATAATGGGAGTCCACATATTAAAAGAAAACCACAGCATCTCCTCCCTTTTAACACGTTTTAAAACCACAGTAACATGCCTGTACTATGGTTTTATCATGTGTGAGCTACGACAATTTTTTCCTGCATGTGTTTGAACAGTAATGATGGGCCTTAAAAAATAAAAAAATAAAAAAAAAGAATCAGGTATATTGCCTTTATTAGGCAAGTATAACCATTTTGAAACAGAAAGAAATATTTATTCTCTTGTACAAAAGAGGAATGAAAAAATGTACCCTCTGTATGTCAGATCTAAGCATCAAAGACCAAATGGCCTAAAAGTAGAATAATACGAAAATTTGGGAAATGCTATAGTGAGAACTTAAATTCCAGTCTTGCATTTGATTTAGTGATAATCCTCCAAAAACAGTTCTGCAACTGATAAACACAAGTTTAGGATCCAGTTGTTGACACATGGTAAGGAAATGAAACACATTCTCCCTATATGAAGTTCACATTTTTCTGGGTGAAACAAAGCACACTTGTATCTCATGTCTCTAAACGCACCTTTTAAAGCAGTAAGGAGAACTGAAAGTCATCTACACGAAGCAATATTGTCTGATGTGCTAAAAAGATCTGAATTAAATAGCTCTACTGTCATATCCACTCTTAAGCCTTTGAAAAAACAAGGAAACACAATTTAAGATTTACACAACAATCCCAAGGCACACAATTCTTTGGCATTACAACTCTTTTTCACATACCTCATTGCAAAGGTAGGTTACTTATTGAACCTCTTTGGGTCAAGCAAAATAGAAAACCCTCTATTAAAAATGAGTGAAGGTAGAAAGTTGGGTTCACTATAACATCACTGACACTGACTAATAACAATCACAATAATAATATATTCTCCTTTAGGAAATTCTCACTTTTAAAGAAGAAACAGAAATGTTACCAGGTCTGGCAAGTGGTGACAAAGGCACCCAGTTCACACCCTTCTGAACAGAATTTAGCCATATACCAGCCAACAAAGATTACTTTGCCCCTCAATTTTAAAAAGCACTTAATTCTGAATAATTATGTTACTCAATGGTCCTGAATATTACTGAATAGCAAATGCATCAAACGGGAAGCTGAATTTTATAATTTAAAACATGCATACACATAAAAGGGGAGGGGAAAAAAAAAAATACACTTTTTCAAAACAACATACAAAATTACATAGCAACAGTGTAAAAGCTTCTGGACAATTTCCTTTCCCTAGCCTCCAATGGAGGGTTTATTCCAGAGAGACATCCCTCAGCAGACAAAGCCTGCTTGTAAACATAGGAACACAGGAATTGCTGTACTGGGTCAGATTAATAGTCCATTTAGTTCAGTAACCTCTCATTTGACAGCAGCCAGCATCAGATGCTTCAGGGAAAGGATGAAGAAATCTCTAGGAGAGCAATTACAGAAAAACTTTCCCATAAAATTTCTTTCCAGCTCCCATCGTCTACCGGATGGCTTATTCCCTGTAACAGGAGATCTTCTCTTGGTCTTTTTGTTTGTTTTTGCTAGCCTGAATAATACAAATAATGCTAAATAATACCCCAAACACTGTGGTTATCTTCTATATCTATATTCCATATGTTTTTAATCCTGAAAATTGTTCACCCTAGCAGAATTGAGAGGCAACGAGTTTCAACATTACCAGTGTGCTGCTTAAAATAATATTTAGCTATGCTTTTAAATAACTCTCTGGTTTTCCCTGGATGATCCTGTGTAGTTATAGCACCCAGTGTAGCACAGTAAAAGAAAAGTGAAGTGGTTGTAACTCGCCTTCTTCAAGAGTGCCTGCTGCTCTGTTTATCTCAACACAGTATACTGCAGAAAGAGGCTTGGAGAAGGCCTCCAAATTCTCTCCCCCACCCCAAGTGTTTCAGGTTTCCTTCAGGACAAGTATTAGTTTCTTTGTCAAATTTACTTGTTCATCTTAACTGCTAGTATGCACTTCTTCGGCTGTCACCCATCTAGTTAACAACTTCCTTAGATTTCAGGGCAAACACTTTTCAGGGCAGGAAAAGAAAAAAAAAAAAATCAATTCCTGAGTAACAAGTCAGGAGTAGCAAGTCATTTCTCTAATTAAGGCATTGACTTTCTTCTACAATTGCACTAGAATTATCTGTATAGTCACTTCCATGTTAAAACCCTTGGTAAATATTAGTAAAGAAACAATTACATCAATTAATAACAGCTGCTGACAGATAAACACTACTGAGAGGACTCCATTTGCTCCCCAGACAAACACAATGCCAGTTTCCAAATGAAGGCAGAAGGGGAAAAATATGGACCCAAGCCACCCAAAACTGTATTTGCATCTCCAAGTAAACACTTAGGGTCTGTAAATACCAAGCCATTACCAGTTTGCTTGCCATCCTCTCAACTGGTCCACAGCAAGCAGCTAACAGGGGAAGCTCCAGGCCAGCAGGGACAGCAGCTCTGGGGCAGTCTGCCCCATTGCTTGACCTCTTGCTGGCTTTAGGGTCACTTGCGATTCATCCACACTGGCTAAAGTCTGCAGGCTGTCTCCAGGATTTTTGGAAAAGGCTGAGCATTTTCAATTTTTGTTAATTTATTCACTCTGCCCATGTCCATATGTCTTCATTTGCAAGTCAGCTCAAGCATGGAAACAAATAGAGCATGGGCAAGTATTAGACTAAATTATTTCAGCAATCACATTACTCTTGGTAAACTGCCTTTTGCCAAACCAAAGCATCTGCAGCTCAGAAATGTAACTTCCAAATTTAAGAACTTTTTTTGAAAAGAGTATCAGCTCAAATAGATTTGGATGATAGCAATCCTCCAAACATTATTGCTGCAAATAAGACTAGCATAAGCAAGTCACCCCTTTGAAATCAGTTGTGACAGAATACCTGAGCAAGAAATGGCTACATGGGATAATTTTTTTAATTTTCATTTTTAAACAACACAGTACAAATATGATACTTCAAGTTTCCCCAATATCATTTAAAATTACATTCTCCCATTCAGTTCCACCTACATAGAGTCAAAAGGCATAGCAGAAACAGTAAAGAGTCTGGTCATTGCTTAAGATTCAGACTGAAGGAGGAATTAAATGAATAGAAACAGCTGCTGACAGACAGCTGGGAAGCCTTAGTGGTATCCCCCTCGTCTCTTACTGCAGGTCATTCCAAATAAATTCAAATGCAAAGATTACATCACATGGGCAGATAAGAAGTGGAACCAGGTCCGTATCCAAGGACCAGCTCATATTTGCATGTGATCTGCCCCTCAGAAATACCAGAGGTACCACAGAGCTGACAGCATCTGGCAAAACCCGGCACAAGGAACCCTGAGCCCAGGTCTCCCGGTGCTGTCAAGGACCAATGGCTCAGATAAGGACTGCTGAACATCTGCAGGATCTCCTCATGGGTACAAAAAGCAAATACCATCACCTATCAGACAGAACAGTGGAGATCAGGACAGGTGTTCCTGATCTCAACACAGCTTTTCAAAGCAGGCAGCGTGGTCTTGTCTCATGTACTAGGTGAGGTGGAGTAAAATGGATGCATTCAGGTTTTTACAAATGTCACTATAATCTTTTTCTTTATTATTCACAGGATTTAGGAGACACCCCACCATCAATCGAGTCAGAGGTTCAAAATAAGTGTTGCACTATCAGCAAAGTGCTAAAAAGAAACTATAAATCAACCAACTTAACTGGGATGGCTCAAAAAGGGACAACATGTAAGAAGCAAGTTCAAAAATACTAGAAACCACTTCTGAGCAATGTCAAGCTGACTGAAATCTTAAGAGTTTGAAAAAACTGGAAAGTGTTGTGACAAGTAATCTAAACAAATGTTAAAAGTGAAGTTTGACAAAGATAAAATATCTGCCAAACACCCAAAACATAAATGAAACTGCCATTCAGCTAGGGCCAAATAAAACAAGATGTAGCCAGGCAGTTTCTGACAGAACAGTAAGGGCATTGTTAGGTCTTCTTATAGACCTCCTTTCTTCGTTGAAAAAAAAAAAAAAAAAAAACAACCAAAAAAAAACCCCCAAAAAACCCCAAAACCAAACAGAAGAAAGAACAAAAAAAAGGCACACCAGTATGTGGAAAAGTGTGTCTCCATTTCAGTACACACCTCAGGCTCTCTGTATTTATCTATGAAAGAAAGGGGATGGGGGGATTGCCCTGTGGTTTCTGCTGAGTAGTGGGGCATTGCACATGCCGAAGGTTTCTGAGGACCAGAGCAGGAGATGGTGAGAGATGACAGGGGAAGTCCAGTGGGAGGAAGAAGAGTGTTTGGGGGAGTGGTAAGCTCATCTGAAACTTTTGGAAAGATTTTTGGTTTGGTTAAAGCCTATTTCATTTCAAAGGCTAATTAGCATTTTAAATAAGGGACCACTTCATTAAACATTAACCACCTCATCCTTCCAGGGACCATGCTAAAAGTCAAAGGTTACAAAAGGAACAGACATAAGGTTGTTATACTTCTAACGAACAATAAAACAACTTTTTTCCATAAATTTCCTAATAAAGAAGCAAAATACAGCACAGAGAGCACGATGCCAAAAAAAAAAAAAAAAAAAACCAAACAAACCCAAACCCACAAGAACCCAACCCACAAACTCTGCAGTTTTTCTGAACAGTGTTTTGATCTTTTCAGAAGCAACCAGTAAACCCAGCATATTCCCCACTACAAGCTTCCATTTTAGGATCAAAAGAAGAGAGAAGTACATGCATTTAATAAGCAGGGAGAATACAAAGGCCCATTAATGGAAACCAAAACACATTTTGGAAAGACAAATACATTTTAAGTGTTACAGAGAGACACTGACATGCGTTCCTCTGATCACGGCAACAGTTCAGGAGGGGTAACTTCTGGAAGCAGCACCCTTACTTCCAACTCACAGCTTTTCAGGATATTCACCCTTCTATGACTGGTTAACGTGATCTCCTCTATCCCTAGCAATTTTTTTTTGCAACCATTATCGCATGGATATTAAAATGAACAGGCAATCACAGAAACACGGCAGCAACCAACACCAGCGACTGAATAAAAGACACTACTTCAGCACACATTTTTGCTTGTAATTTCGGCAGCTTCCTGATTTTTCTTGGCAGGTTTTGCTGCACAGGTTAGGAGAGCCTTAAAGTAATGCTGGAAGCGTGGGCCGTGACCGACCCAGCGATGTAAGCCACAGCACGACCCTTGCTTAAAAGAGCATCTAATGTTAGCAGAGAGCACCCATGTCCATGCCTGGCCTCCTGACCACACAAACCAGTGCAGTCCGTGGGATGGCAAGGGCTCACACCCCGACTGAGGGCTGCTCCTGGGAACGATGGCAATTCTCCCCCCATCCAGCTGTAGCCTTCAAGCAGCAGGCTCCCTACAGACAGGGGGTTCCTACAACACATTGCACCCTCCCTTCCCTAAAGCACCCAACCAGTTAGAGGAACTCTGCCAACAGGCCGATCTGTCATTGCCACCTCCCTGAAACACAGTAGGATCCACACAGTCTTTTGCTGCTGGTGTATACCTACAGCAAACTACGACATGCTGCTGTGCCACAGGCAGGGCTCACCAGCCCCACAGAGGCCCCCTGCCACAGAGATGAGGGGCAGACCTCTGAAAACCCACCTGAAGCAGTAGGTCCCATGACATGCAAGCCCAAAAATCTGTCCTGCATAAGGCTCAGCAGATAAGTAACTCCAAATTACCTCATAGGTACCTGGATCGAGTCCCTTCAGATACATGGAAACACCCTCTGTAGACTACTGGTTCAGGATGAAGGATTTTCTCCCAAGCCGTGGGCTCACTGTTTGCCTACTGAGGGTGCCCCAGGTCCCACCCATCTGGCAGGTGAGTCCTCCAAACCATCATCAGGCTCACCTGCGTGAGCAGCCCTGCTAACCCACTCCACCTGGCTGCACTAATGACACTGCAGCTCACAGCCAAGAAACAGCACCCAAACTTCCAAGATGTATCTGAATGCACATACATACATCCTCAAAAGACATGCTGTTTTGCAAAACAGTTGATGTCCTCAGATACAAAGAATCCATCATTGTAGCCTCAGCTTAAATCATAGTTATTTCCTCACAGGTGTCCCATGTGTTTCTTTACAGGCTGGTCATAGTTGCATTGCATTTTAATTAATTGTACACATGAGAACTGGATTTTATACAAATCCACTTTAGCAGTTTTCAGCCCAGAACAGCCTTTAGTCAGACTTTAAATGAAGCCCAGCTTTCTCCTATTATAAATACAGGTCACAACAAATTGAGGAAAGCCTGAATGTTTTCTGATTTGTTTACAGGATGGAAATACTTTTACATTTCACTATGACAAACATGGTTATGGGTAAAAAAAGTACTTATTTTAAAATTCAGTTGTTGATTTAATATCTATTTTAAACCTACTAACCAAAAAACTTTATTTGAATGCATTAATTACACAATTAACATTTAAAACCATCCTATGTTGACCATCCCTGGTTTTACTACTTTTAAAATGTCGGGAATGCCATGGTCTGGAGTTCTGGGCAGGAGGGGATGGACAGTGCTGGCCCATGGGGTGAGCACGCCCTCCTGCTGCTGCAAACCCATTCTGGTACCAAGCAGCTGGTACAAGCCAAGGTTGTAAACACCAAGTGAAGTAATCCCTGCAACTGCAGCTTCTAAAAGCCCAAGAAAAGAATCCTAAGAAAAAAATGAAATAAAAAAAATTGTATATACAATTCACAACCGTAAGTTCTCCACACATACAGACCAGTTCTCATCAAAGGGCTATCTATATTCTACTTACATCTAACAGCTTCCAGGATTCAAGGGAGAGAAATCCCAACTATGGACCATGCAATTCTTCACGCAGCTCCTTTCTTACCCTCGTAGCCAGAAAATGCCAACTAACAGAGGCACACATAGGGCTGGCAGCCAGAGGCTGGAAGTAAGCCTCACTAAGCAGCGAGGCACAGGCAAAAATGAGAGACCCAGGCACAATGAGACCACCACAGCTCATGGGGTCAGTCAGCTGGAAAAACTGTGTGACTCACAGAGCCAGAAGTGGAAAGGTTACAAACCATGACTTCTCCATAGAAGAATATTTCAGAAAGACTAGCAAACAACTGATTTTTTTTTTTTTTTAGGTGTTAGTGAGGAAGGAGATGACTATACCACAGGAGGGGAACCCCAAGGCTGCATCTCACCTCAAGGGGTCTTGAAAAGAAATGCTGGCAAGCTAACAAACTTCAAGGCTAACTACTCCCAGTAGGATTTAAGAGCTACCCGAGGGAGGTATTCCCAGCTGAGGTTAGGCAGACACAAAACTCTCAACATCTTAAAGTTGGGCGTGGATTACGTCCATCTCAGAGAAGCAGCAGCTCAAAGGTCAAGATAAGAAGGTGCAAACATACTTTTCTGTTCTGCAATTTCAGCTTATTGCTTATAGACTACATGGGAAAAATAAATCCAGAGACCACATTGCCTGTTTTGTATTTTAATTAAGTAAGTGCCTAGAAATAAGTAATAGGGTTTTTCCACTGCCTTCTCTTGCTAGCTGCCCAAACACAGGCCTTTCTATAACCATGTCATGGATCAAGATATTAATTAAATACAAACAGAAACCCTACTGGCACATAAGCTAATTAAAATGTCTCTACCAATTTCGCCTTTGCTTTTCTTCTCAGAAATGAATACATCCTCATTTGACACAAAACCCCGTATTCTGTAATCCCAGTCTCTCTCCAGCCACCCATGGTTCTTTTGCCATTACAGCATATGACATTTCAGAGAGGCTCTGATGTTGCCATTTTCTTCCCCAAATCCCAGACATGCCCAGACTGAATTCCATTCATTGTGGGCTATTTGTTAATGTCCAATTTACCCAAGGCTCTCTGCATCATTTTAGTGTTATGAATAGCTATTGTTTGCTTGCTGCTGTTTGCTCCTTAGAAAAGGAGGTTTTGGGGGGGTTGGTTTTTTGGTTGGTTGGTTGGTTTTGGTGGGTTTTTTTCAATACTCTAAGAAAGTGAAATACTTTTGCAACTCTCCAGAGCTGTAGACCCACCTTTAGTTGCTGTACTGGGTCTGGCTGGGATGGAGTTAATTTTCTCCATAGCAGCCCATACGGTGCTGTGCTTTGGATCTGTGGCTGAAACAGAGTTGATAACTCACTGATGTTCTCACTATTGCTGAGCAGGGCTTGCACGGCAGCAAGACATTCTCTTGTGCCCACTCTGCCCTGCACTACCCCACCCCAGTGAATAGGTTGGGAATGGGACTAAGACTGGGAGGTGACACAGCTGGGACAGCTAACTTGCACTGACCAAAGGGATATTCCAGGCCATATGATGTCATGCTCAGCAACAATTGCTCAGGGAACGGAGGAGGAAGGGGGGATGTTCATGGTTATGGTGGTTGTCTTCCCAATCAACCACCATGTGTGCTGCAGCCCCGCCTTCCAGGAAGCAGCTGGATATCTGCCTGTTGATGGGAAGCAGTGAATTAATTTGTCTTTTTGCTTTGCTTGCGTGTACAGCTTTTGCCTTCCTGATTAAAATGTCATTATCTCCACCCAAGAATCTTCTCGCCTTCCTTCTATTTTCTCCCCATCTCATGGGAGAGTAGAGGGAGTGAGCGAGCAGCTGGGTGGGCATTTGGCTGTTAGTCAAGGCTAACCCAACACAAGGCCAACAACTTTCTTCTTGACCTCCTTCTTCATCTCTGGTTATCTTCTGTTTAATTAATTTAATTAATCTATATTAATTTAGCAGATTAAAGAAAAGTCTTAACATAACAGCTGACTTGGTTAGCATCACTGCATGCTTGGAACCATAACAGATTTATGCGAAGTCACTGGCTGATGGTGGATGTCCTCCTTAGGGTGAGGTTGGCCTCTCTAATCCATAGGGATAAATTTAATGTTGTAATTTCTAAGAATTATTTCAGGAAATCCTTAGGAAAACAGAAGACAATGATGGTACAGATGTGACATAACCACCTACACTTATATGTACCTTCCTCCACTTCCAACCATGACAACAGAAAGGATATCAGAACTGCAAGACCCCTGATTGATCCAGGTGGTAGTACTACAATCAAGCTGTTCAGTGATGGACAGGGCACTGGCAGATGCCAGAGAAATTACCTTGAAAGCTGTAAAGTTGCTCACATCTTTGTGAAATGAGCATAAAGGCATTAATAAACCAAAATTACTTATGCACTTCAGAGTTGTACATAACCATGTAGGGCATGGGGGAGAGGGCTGCTGGACTGTATCTTCAGATCTGACAGTGATTTTCTAGTGACTTCAGGTAAGTCATTTGAACTCCATCTGACTCAATTTTTCCATTTGTGAAATGGAGATCAACATGCACTTCCATTTTAAGATAAGTGAAATACTCGAGGCTGGCAACATCATTAGCTATAAGTAACTAATATCTATTAGTACGTGGTGTATACGACTGCCCCTTTAAGCGGTTTTCCTGGGGGTATGGGGAAACATGACTTACAGTTTAGTACAGATAACAACTTCATTTCAATAGCCAGAAAAGGGCAATGTACATTCTCCTAAATGAATTCCACACCCCAAATCAATTCAATGCCTAGAAGAAAAAAAACATCCCCTGAAAAATAAGGCAACATATTCCAAGAAGGCTGTTTTATCTATCTGATGTTTCCTGCATCTCATGGTGATTTACAGTAATAGGTAATAACTAGTGTACATTATATCTAGTTTTTAATAACCACACTTCCATTATATTTCATTTCCCAAAGGGACTATTTGTGTTTTTTCATATCTTTAACTGTAGAACTGTAAACTGCTATAATCAAGCATTGCTTTCTCTTGTATTCTGGACATCCTCAGTTGATTACAATCACTGCCTGCTGAAGTTATCTTCAAAATGTTAATCATGAAATAAAAATTGATATTCCTATATTACGTACTGCCCTATTCATTCACTCTTCTCTTCTTAACCCAGGAGACCCAGAATATGAAGAACTTTAAAAAAAGAAAAGAAGAAAAACAGAAAAGAAGAAAGGAAAAGAAGAAAAAATAAAAAATACAAAAGAAGAAAAAAGGAGGAAAAAGAAAAAGAGAAAAAGAAAAAAATTAAAAAGAAGAAGAAAAAAAAAAAGAAGAAAAGCCAAAAACTGTCTTTGAAGATGACAGAGCTGGAGAAGACAGTTGAAAAAAGTCAAAACACATGCTGTTTTCCCTGGCGTCTGTAAAAGAGATGTACCCTCTGAAAGTATGTTTTGAGGTACTCGTACAACATTCACTGGAACTGGAATTGGATAAAGGAAAGCATATTAAAAAATAGCACAGCTGGTACATGTGTACGCGGTACGTTGCTTTTCTGGGAACCAGGGACTTGCTCCCATGACCGTCTACCAGCAGAAGGACTACATGAGGGGAATACATTTTAGAAGGTGTCAACAAAAACGAGTGCAGAAGTGCATAAATCAAGCTGCAAGGTCAGCTGGACTTTTCAAACCAAACCCACATTTAGGGGAACTGACAGGGAGTCAGGAGGATGCCGTGACTGAAAGGGTCACTGGATGGGGGTGTACTACCTGATAATGTCCACAGTGACATTTTCAGCAGCCGTATAGCGTGCGCGCGCACACACACACACACACACACACACCCCACAACACACAACACACACACACACGGTTTTAGTTTTCTCTGCTTTAATACGTAAAGCTAATAATACAAACTAACAAAAAACAAACGCCAGCGCGGTCCATCACTTTAGCTCTATCAGTACAACTAAAAGGCTGGCAATAACTGCATCCAGAAGAGCAAGACACAACCACAGACTACTTGAAAGTAAAGATCTCCTCAGCAAAGACAGTTTTAGTGGAACACATAGACCTTAACTCACTCAAAAATCTCTCTGTCCTTTAACTGGACACTGTCATTAGAGGTAATAAAAATTTCTTAGCTTTCTCTCAGAAGAAGAAAGGGATGAGTATTTGCAAGGAAGATTTAGGAAAACTGCACAAAGGAAAAGTTGGCCAGCTCAAGTTCAGCCAGCTGGAAAGTAAAATCAATTAACTAAAAGCATTATTAATTGAGACAACCGAATATGGACAGAGGCAAAGCTACTGACAGAGCAGAGAAGATAAAGCAGACAAACCATTATCACCAATAGTAAATAACACTGAACCAAACAGACATGATCAAAGTTACATGTACATAAGTACTAGTGATATTACTTCTGAATTTGATTTGTTTTATCTTAAGTTACAGTGTGTATCGTCTAAGCAAGCCAGTTCCTTCCAGGTATCTTGCTAATATCCCCTTAACAGGAACAGGACTGGATGCCCAGAGAGCAACAGATTAAATGAAAAGGCAAGAAAACCCTAACTAGATAGAAAGGCACTATAAACTCAGGACAGCAAAGCAAGAGGCCACTATCATTATACAGTCTGGCCTACCATAAATATGGGGCATGTATTTTTCCCCAGAACCTGGATTAATGCAAATCTCTACATATATAAATGAAAAGACTTCAAATGATGGCAAGTTCCTCACTTCTCCCATTAAACTCCCTTGCCTTTTCCTCTCCCGTTTACAGTTACAGTGTACAGACTTAAGGAACAGCTGTAGACCTGATGCCCAGGGACCAGAGACCAGCCCCATGAAGTGACTGCCTGTGTGGCCGGCCTGCTCTTCTCCTGGTTGGATATGTCCCGTACACCCGATTTAGATCCCTGCTTCAGAACGAGAGGTCCGTAAGGAAATTTTATCTGATGGAAACAGCAGTATCCATGATGTGGTAGGCAGCATTCTTCACTCTAAGTAAGTATCGATCCAGAGAGGCATCAGACAGGACAATGGTTCTGACTTCAGGATAACATGAGTTCGTAATAACTGCTGAGGATTAATACTCAATACTATTTATCATCTGAAAATGGGTATCATGCCAAATGCTTTAGCCAAATTTCTCTTCGGGCAATAAACAGCCTCCATATTCCCCCTGCAGTTGCAACTGCATGTCCTACTTGTATCTGTTTTTACATCGCAGGCTGTGGTCAACTTTGGTCACTGTAACTACGTAGAGGATATGCAAACATGATAAGGAGAATACACATCATGAGATCAACTATACATAGCAAATGTTCTTTGGGCATGAAACGGAAAACGTAGGGAAACATACTAAATGCACTTTTAATTGTAACTGATTTAATCACAGCTGAGTCCAGCTCAGCCTTTATGGACTGCACTGCACCCATAGTTACTCAGTGTTCAGTAGCTGTCATGGAAGAACACACAACTCGAGAAGGCAGAATATATTCTCATCTGGTCTGTGCCAGTTAATATCCAGTACACCCAAACACGACACCTGCCTAATACTCCTAAGTTAACAATGTATTATAAAGTCAGTTCTGACACTTTTACCAAAGCTGACTAAAAACATGCGTTGTTACATGAACGTAACACATTTAGTGAGGCACTGAAAGAAGCTCATTCACTGTCATCTTAATAGTTCTGTATAACCTACGAGACCAGTGGCGGTGTGCTCCCCACCTGGGATGTGGACATACTCTAGTGCAACACAATCATTTGCCTTTTATATCTTTGATTATGGATGTTAAAACCCTAAATACAAAAAAGGTAGAATTCCCCATAAAGTACCCTACAGAAGCAAAGGCAGTGATAACAAGGTATTTACTGGATATGGTTAATTATCTCATTCTATTTTTACTACTCAATAGTGTTTTCATGGAAATGATGAAGGATACATAGTCCTCTCAGACCTGACATAATCTGTAAAATACACAGTATTCCACTAACATTTCTGCAAGTCTGAGACTACAACTGGCAAACAATCTGTCCTGGCTTTGTGGCTTTCCGAACCAAAAAAGACCTTTAAAAAATGAGTGCTGTGAACTTCATAACTATGCTGTGTTTCTTGTCATGCTGGGATTAGTAATAGCAGTGCTATCAAATATTACTGTGCAATAAAACCTGTGGTTTGCATTTAGATTACATTTGATTTCTTCATGTGGAAAATGCATGCTCTAATTTTCCTCTTACAGTAAAATTGATAATACATACAATACAACATCACAGCAGATGACACAGTCTACAAGGTAGGCATGACTTGTTTTATAGACATAAAGCTTGTACTTCTGGCTGTGATTTTATGAGCCAGGCATACAAAAAAGAGTACAAAAAAAGATATTTATAAATAAAGGTATACAACAGTAAATAGGAAAGGAGACCAAGTTACAGAACAGATTGAACTGGATATAATCAAAACCAAAAAGCTTTCACAGAAACTGCAAACTTAGCACTTGGATACCTCACCAGTCAATAACGCAAGTACAGCAGCCTTCTTTAACAAAAGAAAGCAATTCTAGGCAGGAAGAAAAAGAATGTAAATAGTACAGACGGCATCCTCCCCAGGCAAAAAAAAAAAAAATTCTTTGAATATATGCTGTTAAAGCTCACAATATCATGAACAGGCCCCTCACCACTCCCCCTTCTTCCACAAAATAGAAAACATCTATCACTATTATTTTTTATACTAGGTAATCTAGCAAAGTATTCATTTCAGTGGTATCTTTTACAATATGTCTCAGAGAAGATTCTATAAGCATCTAGGATCTTATTAGCTACAAAAAAAGGAGGTGCACGCCGCACACGGTCTCCATGGGGACACTGCACATGGCAGAAGCTGTGAACAGAGCATTTCCATCACAGAAAGGCAATGGGGAAGAATTATACAATAAGGAATGGAACGGAGAGCTCATTAGCATGTAAAAACCATAGCCCTATATATACTGTTGTATTTTTGTATGTCGTCACATTAACAAATTGCTGTTTATTAGCCATGATTTACTGAATTGAGCACAGCAGAACCAGGCACTAGCTGAAGCAAAGCAGCTGGATGTAAAACTAATGCAAACAGCTAAGAGGAGAGCGATGTCTTAACTGCTTCTCTGCATAGCTTGATCCACCAGCCAGCAGATGAACTGATTACACATCATGGCAAAAATTTCACCTTTTGCTACACTGTAATAATTCCTGAATAAATACAAAACATGGTCAAGCTTGACAAACTGGTATATGAAAAGTTGCAAAATGATTCCTCGCTTCCACTGAGGACGGTGCTGCCAGTGTTAAAAGAAATCACCATTGTACAATGCATTAGTGTTCTTACAATCAGGCCAACCATGAAAAATCACGAACTGCAAATGTATTAGTTTTTAACTGTTTACGTCTGCTTCAAAGTACACATTTTTCTTAGTACTACCACAATGTTATCACCACATTATCTTACTCATCTGAACTCACATTTCTTCCCACTGCAATCTCACCATGGATGCATGCCTCAATCCAAAGAAACTAAATCCTGACTGCATTAAGCCAACGATAACACCACACTCAAAAGCTCAAAATTTCAGAAGAAGTGTAAATTCCCAACAGAGACCATTACAAGTTAGTCTCCCCACAATGCTCAAGTCCTGACTTGCATCCTTGCTTGCACGGGCCTTGTATCTGTCTTAATAAGAGTGCTGGTATCAGGAGAAAGGCACTTTAACTTTGTATCATAAACACATATTAATGGCTTAAAGATTGTTACGCTTCTTTACTTTTTTATACCAAAGGTATACTGCTCATGAAGACAAGGAGGAATCGAAGCTTTGGACTTTGCTTTTTTCTTGGAAAAGCAAAAAAAAGCCCAAACCAACAGACAAAAGTGAAAAATGCAGTAATTCCCATAGGCAGCGGCAGATGCAGCTTCTTTACCGTTTCATTATAGCCCTGACTCCCTAAATTTGAAGTTCACATTAGCCAAAATTAAAACATTCTGCAGATTACCAAGTTTCATGTGGTTTTTTTTCATAACCCTTATGCAAAATTTACTTTGGCACAATACAGGAGTGCATTATTAATCAGCATAGGTTTGTTTGAAAAGTAGGCTCTATTTATTCAGAGGTAGGACTGACTCCAAATCCAGGCTTTCTTTTCCACATGGAATGTGAGCGTATCAGATTTGGTATTTGATTTTTCAGCTCAGCTGTGAGGGATGAAATGAACTTTGGAAAAAAACAGAAGTAGAGTCTACATGGTAACAGAAATGAAACCACATGATTTTCTTTTTTTGTGGTTTCAGGTATCAAAGTGAAAATGTCAAATCTCTCTAACCACACCCATTACAGTAAAATCTCAGACCAGTTGAAGACAATGACGCTTTGCTATTGGCATTAAATGAATCCAGTCTCACCCATCCATGACCAAAAAAGACACAGCTTCATTTCAAAATCACAGTCACTTTTCTCTGAACTTTCGCAGTATTTTCAGATTTATACCTCCCCTGTTTATTCTTATATTGCAGTCAATTAGCATCTATAACATAGCTAGCTGAGCAGATCTGTGCAGTTTTAGCATGAAGTCTATAAAATCACTGTTCTTTACAAGTTATTTTGATGAAAAGAGAGAATATTTACCAGCAACTATTAAGCATGAAGTTTAAGGAAACAGAAGCAGCTTGTAAGAGGATTTGCTAATGCAGTTTATTGTTGTTACTTCTCATATCTGAAAAGCTATTGCCTCTGAAGTCCCTGACGAAAATGCAAATAGATATTCTTGGGAAACAGTACAAAGCCAAATGCAAGTTACAAAGTCAGATAACTCAGTCTTAAGGATTTCATCACAACTAAATCCACTGACACCTCAACAGTGTCACACTAACATATGTGTAATATCAGAGTCTAATTGTCCAGTGCTGCTGGAAGAAGAGATGGTGGAGACACACAAAGATTTTCACGACATGAGTCTTCTCCATAAATGTGTGCGTGAAACCAAAAGATGAAATCCCCTATGAGAAGTCAGAATACTACCTACCAGGCAGTGATAACCTCTCAGCGGTCACAATAGGTATGTCTGTTACAACAACCAGATGGAAAGAAAAGGCATCCATGCTTGAGTGGTTCTGCAGAGAAAGTGCCTACACCTAACACAATGGAAAACCTGTTCAAGAATAGCTGAACTGTGTGAAACTACGACCGCAGTAATGCTGTTAGAAGCAGTGAAAACTGTGAAAATCCTCTGAATTAAGTGTTGACTGAGCAAGTTAAAAGCTTTAGGTAGGCATCTCTCAACCCATCCACCCATGCACATACCTGGGGGGGTGGTATCCATGTGATAAATTGCATTTAACACGCACCTGCACTCTACCTACTAATCCATCCTCACCTTGGCTACTTCTAGCATTACAAATCTCCAAGGCACTTCAACCACCTTCTGCGAGGAAGAATTTCTCCTCAAAAGCGTATTGGCAAGAAGCCAGGAATGATTTAAGTTCAAGTATACTGCAGTTCAACCTGGCTAGAAATAGGATCTTTAAATTCTTAGAAAACTAGGTTTCTATGGATTTTCAGGATTATTACTATTTCTAGGAGATGGAAATTCAGGTTTTCTAACAGTAAAACTCATAGTTAAGTCACTAAGCAGCAAGCAACTTGGAGACTCATATACATATACACAGCTGAGGGTGGGGTCAGGTGGTGAAGCCCTATACATACTGACAAAGAGACAACATGCACAGCTACTCTTCGTTCACCTACAGGCAAGACCACCATTTCCCCAAGTCGGACTTACCCATCACACAACTGCCCCCCTGACAGCTAAGGGTCCATACAAGGCACCTTGCCAACCACCAGCTGCATGGAAGATTGAGACCTCACCAAGGGGAACAGACGCTTCCATTGTTGAATATCAAGAAAACCTGGAGTGTTTTAAAGGTGCAAATTAAAGGTGCAATAAATTTATGAAGGAAATGCTGAGGTCTTCCTCAAAATACTGCAGCTACTCTCTATTTCGTGACATGACAACTTAGAGAGAAGCAAATACTTACTTCTTGTCTCCAAACTACGTGCTCTGTGGCAGCTTGAAGAAGCGCCTGGAGCAGTACCAAAGGTCCACAGAGACCTCTACCCATGCCCAGAGTACTCAGGGTGCACTTCCTTTGGCAGGCAGGAAAAATTTCTGCCTCAAGATGAGAGAAGGAAGGATTCCATGCGAAGGCCGGTTTGTTATTATTTGAACTCCGGCTGGGCACCAGGACTGGACCCTGAATAAATTGTGCCAGGATATATGCTCAAAGTTAGCTTCCCTAGGAGCTCTGCACAAACAGAAATCAGCAGGAGTCCAGAATGTAGAACAGCTTCCGAATCGGGTCATTAATCTGTACAAGCAGAAAAACCTACCCAACAAACACATTAGCAGTCATAGCACTCCAGGTTACAAGACTGAACCATCATGCAAATTGATGTACATCCCATGCCTCCTCGAGTCACGGAGGAAGGCACAAGCAGCCTACAGGGGAGAGCACAGAAAGCTACGGATGTGCGCTCTTGGTAAGGAACAATGGAATAGGGCGGATTTATTTAGTCACTATGATGATGACATGGTATTATTTCTTCTGCAACAGCATGCAAAGTCTTCAGAGATGCTCAAATCCTGAAATGGCTTGGCTCTAGAAACATGGCTGTTGCCACAAAAATCTTTGCCACCTTGAAATGAACACACAAAACCACAAGGGCAGAAGACGATTCAAGGTTTTAAGTACACAGAGACACACAGATTAGCCACAAGCATCTTTCATCCATCCATTTGTTTAATGATTTATCAATAAACTAAGCAATCTTCACCGGCTGTCCAGTCAATAGCTGATTACTTAGATGATTCCCTCCAAGTCTTTCGGGAGAACAGAATCTTGAGGTCTTGATTTCAAGGACAGAGCAATAGTTTTTTCAGAGTTATACAGGATGCTATTCCTTAATAATGGTGTAAATAAAGCAGAGTTTAAGAGACCTTTCCATTTTGATGCTACTGTAAAATGTAGAAGAGACTTTACTTTGGCTCAAACCAGAAACCATCGGTTCCTTTTCTTTTTTTTTTTTTTAAATACTGATAATATTGCAGGCATGAAAGGATTTCACTTTGACAGCCCCTAGGTAAACCTAATGCTCTCTTTAAAGCAACCACAAACAGCACAAACCTAAGTGGGACAGAAAGACATTATCTCTTGGACACCGTTGTATCATGAAAACACACATTATTTACACCAATCCAGAAAAGAACCACATACAAGGCAAGTTATGAAAGCCAGAACAGCCCTACATTAATCACCTGAATACATGACTATGAAACCAACAAACAAGATCTGAGTTAATGCTGGTTGTCAGATCTCCAGCATGACACAGAAAGTAACAGGGACTAAGAAGAGGGAGAGGGAGAAGAGCTTAGGGGAGGGAAGAAGGGCTGGCTGAGCGATGCACCTGCTCCCTTGCTTCCCTTTTCCATTTTGCATAGAGAAATTCGCAGTTACAACTCTTAAGTGCGCATTGTACTTATGCCCTTTTACATTGACATGATTCTTAAGATCTTCTGGTGGATGTAGAATACTACACTACTACTTAGAAGCATTTCTACACTACCAGCTGGTGGAAAAGTGCCCTTGTACAGGTAGGAATATGACTTTGTATCTCTAGCTTTAGAAGTTACTTAGCTGTGGTCTTTGTTTCCCTATGTATAATAAAAACACAATGAAGAGGCTTGTTAGGCGAGTGTGTCTGAGTAAAATAACCTACTAATTTTTAGATATATGTATGTAAATGTACAAATTATATAAATTTACAAACACAAATACATGTAAATATATATGGATACATATATAATTGGTACACATACACACACACACACACACATACATATATTACTTCTTGAGAACACAAACTGCCAAGTGTGTGTACTGGGACTACTTTTACTCTCACCAGAATCCTGGAAACAATTCTTTAAGTAATGGTAGTGCAAGCTGTGCTTCACACTGGAGAACAGTCAGTGAACAAAAGTTTGAACTGTTTCAAGTGAGCCTAAAAGATGCTTATTCACCAGAGTTTGCATTTGTTGCAAACGGCTCATTTAATTCAACCTCAGAGGCTTTCGCTCTCCACTTTTCAACCTTAGAAAGAGGTAATCGAGCTAATAAAGAGGTTAGACACAGCATCATCAGTTCAGATCAAAAAGATGCCAATGTACAGCTGAGACTTAAATTTATGCCCAGCACGCTTACACAGACATGAAAATGAATACTAGATGTAATCGGTTTCAACTATGTTATGTATTTTACCTTGTTCTTACAGAATTTCTGGAAGACAAAATATTAAACAAAAAGCTTGAATTAAAATCAACCAGGGAAAAATTAATCTACCTGCCAAGAAGCACAGATTCAGGTTCCATGACAAACACAGATACATATTTGAAATTAACTTTAAAAATGCTTCAAAATTCAACCAACATGCTATAAAATGACAAATGTATATATTATACGCACCAATTATAAAACATTGCAGCAAGGATTAACTACATGCACAGAACTTATGAGCACCCTGGGAGCAGAACAGTGGACTAAATAAAGTCAAGCAATCTTGAAATCCACAGACATTACATTTCCCCCTGTATTAAAAGGGGGAGGGAGGTGTTCGGGGGTTTGGGGATTTTTTTCTGAATGAGAGAAAAAAAACCTGAGGCAGCTACTTGGAGTATCAGCAGGTTTAGTCTAGATGGAGAATATTTACCAGAAAATTAAACCTACGTAAATCCTTCAACATCTGCTTTTATCAGAGACTCACCTATTTCCAGAAAGATGACAACCGCTTATAAATCCATTTTCACAATAAAATTATAAAAATCCTTTGGATGTGCAATACTCAGTATTCAATATTTGCCACAAGCAGACACTGTTGTTAAACAAAATGGGAAGCAGCCTTCAAAAGCATCCAGACAGAAAAGCGAATCCTAGTCTCCCTGTAAATCCTGAAAAAATACATCTCGTTCACTTGTGTGGATCTCTTTATTGCAGTTGACATGGGCTTGCCCAGGGGACTAACTTGTTGTTCCATAAAGATCCTTAAATAGGCACTACTGATGAAACATTTAATCCAAGCCCTGGTATCAAATGGCTGCTATTGCCAGTGACAGTGATAGAAAAATCTATTTGCCAATTAAATAACTGCATGCAAAGCTATGACTGTTTATTATGCCTTTTAACATAGTTCAGCTGGTTTGGATCATATCCAGTGAGCTTCATATTTTACAAAAACTGCATTCCATATAACTTATAAGTAACGTGCTTTAAGCCTTCGTTTTTTAAATACACCTTTTCACTCATGTTGTTATGAAGTGTTTGCTTGGGCAAGGGAATACTTTTTACACACAAATGCCACTTATATCACTCAATCATACATATATATTGCTTTGGACCTCTCTCTGTTGATAATGAAATTATGATTTATACTTAGAACACAAGACCATATTTTAGTTGTTGAAAAAAACACTTTAAAAACTCGCTGTGTTTACTTTAAATGCAAAGGACATACAAAGGCTATTCATTTTTTATAAAACTAAGGGAATATATTTTGATCCCATGAGTCTAATAAAACTCTGCGTAAACATAACAATAAGGAAAGCTAAGATGAATAGTTGAGATGAACACTTAAGCCTGGACTTCATTTTGCTTGGACTTCCACCATGCCAGGAAACAAGAAAACAAGTGAAGGGGCAGTAATTAAAGGGGATTTAAGATTAGAGGCAGCGCTACATCCACGTGTGGAACACCATTAAAATAGGACGCAGCACTCGGTTTGACAAGGCTGTAATTTAACAAGTACATAAGGGTCTAAGTTGCAGCTCAGAGAAGCCATCTCCGCTGACAGTCCCTTAAGCATATGCTTAACTTGAAATAACCAGATCTTAACATGTGCTTTATGTCAAGCATGAATATACATCTTTGGGACGTAGGTTGTATTTTGGTTTCATTTTAGTATGAGAAAAAAAAAATTAAGTCATGCTAATATGTGTGACAGTATTGAATAAATATGGGATAAAAATACTGGAAATTGCAACATACAGCTAAAATGAATCCCTTTCCATAAATCGTAAAAAAGACAGACTAAGGTGGGGTTTTTTTCTTTTAAACACACAAAAGTTTATTTTTCCCATTAATCTTAAAAAAATTACCAAGTAAGTTAGACTCTTACTCCTATTCCCCATTGCCATAAATTTAGTATTAATTAATAAAAAATTATACTTAATGTTTCAGAATGAACGTTGATTCTCCTGCATTTTGTACTAAGATTTCAGTTACTGCTTGCAATGCCTTTTTTAACTTTATAACTACCTTGTCAGGATGAGTTGTAGTTTTTACTGTACCAATTTCTGGAGAAAATGTTTCCATCTTTATCAGATTATCAAAACAGTGGATTATAATTTATGGAAAGCACTATTTCCATTTTCATATTTAAGCATTATTCATGGAAATTACTTAAGAATTTTAGTAACCCTTTTAAAGTACATAGGCTGAAATCACTGCATAGGAAGCTTCACTTGAAGAGTTTTTGTGAGGTAAAATAACTGATTTAAGTATGCTGCTGAACCACAGGTTCATGAGAAAACAAACTGTAGCATTACCTTTGACTGCATTAAATTTAGCCTCTAAAGTAAAATGACCCTGTTTGTCTAGTAAATAAAGTTAATGTTGTTATGTCATATTACAATATCTCTCTTCCTATAGTTCATCGCTATTTATATAGGAAAAGGTCCAGACTGTCAGTGCTTAAAAACTGCATTTGAGCCTCTTTACTTCCCTCATTTCTCCCTGCTGGGCAGAAATTTTTAATCACAAAAATACCTCCTGTAAGTCCATCTTGTATCCAACTTATACTCAAATCCTTGCACAATCACTTTCTTGTAAAAATATCTTCTGAACAGTCACAACTGGAACCCATTAGGTTTGCATCTGAGCAGCAGATTTTTGAGAAGCATATGAGAAGACAGCAGGACCTGCAGAAACACTGAGACCCCAGTCCTGAAAACATGTTTTTTGGGGTTCACAGCAAGCACGTGAGTACCACCTCTGAGAGCCTGCAGGTGCTCTCAGACGCTTCCTCGCCTGCACTCAGTCACAGCCAGAACGCACAAGCTGCAGGAAAAAACTATTTGCTAACTTCCCTAATTTTTTTTTTTGTGTTTTGAATGAGACATTTTTGTGATAAATACTCATCAAAATCTCACTAAACATTTCAGAGTTTTTAGCACACCGCCTCAGCTCTGACACACGTTCAGCAAACACTTTGGGTGTTTCTTATCTGTTGCTTTCAAAGTTTCTCTTTCAAATCAACGGTAGCAATCATCACATCTTTTATTTCATTCTCCTAGGATTCTGATCTCTAACACCTACAGTTATCCTCGTTTATTAGTCTATAAAATATTTTTAAATGTGCCGAATCTATCTGAATAAATATGCTTCAATGTAATTAGCAATGCATAAACTATTCTTTTTTTCTTTTTTTGATGTATCACAATGAATACATTGGCTTTAACATCTATTCTCTTGATCAGTCATTTTGAGGTGGTCCACTTTTGTTTTCCTGACTTTCACAAACATGCTTGCAGCCAGTAAGAGACTCTTCACTATGATTAATGGCCTCCCATTGGGTATACAGAAAATTTCCCAGCCTGGTTCCCTTGAGAATGCTCCACTACATGGATTTCTAGGCAAAGCTAGATTAAAAGAGGAGGAGCAATAGCTATAGTCCACCTACCCCACAGCCATCAATTACATACAGTTATAAATCAAAGTTTTCAGCCAGAACAAAGCCTAGTGTGGCAAACAAACAAGGGCGTTCACAGCAAATTGTTTTGAAGCAGAATAAAACTCTTGATAGAAACAATGGGGCTAGCAAAGCCACTGTCAATATCACTATAAAGTTCCGTTGATTTATTAAGAATTAGACACAGTGTATCCAATTACTGCTGAATTAACTTAAACAGAAAGCAGCAAGTGGAAAAATAAGCAAGGAGATGGATTTCTCTTTTGAAAGGAAAAAATCGTGCAATTCTATATCATAGTTAATTAAAGACAGTAATGCAAATCATAAAGTATCTGTACTTTAACTCCCTATATTTGTGTTTCTTGGCTTTTGGTTTTAAGCTCTCTCTTTCATGAAACACTGGTATGTCTATCTCATCCATATTTCATCTCCGGTCTGTTTGTTTTCCCGGCTATTTCTGCCTCTATGCCATAGATGATTTTGATCAGTTTGGATATTTTTAAATACCCTTCACACACAATCCACTTTCAAACAAGATAGTAGAAAAAACCACTCTGGGACATGGAGACAAAAGACTGCTAGCATCTCTCCTCACGCATCTCTTCCCTTCTGGACAACGTTAAGTTATCTGCAGGGGGTTGGGTCCCCCTTTTTTCAGACATTTAAAATTCCACTTTTTGATACAGAGCAATTTTTGGAAAGCCAAGGAATATAGCATCAGTCAAAATGCAAGTAAGCTCTGCCCAAAAAATTCAGCTGGTATTCACTACTGCACCCAGTCCTCACTGCAGAACATATTTCACGTAGACTCTGGTTCTCTCTGAAGAAACAGATGCTTGAGAAAACTGCTCAGTAATATTCAGCAAGACTTTAAATTCCTCAGATGTTTGTGAAAAATTAACTTTTGACAACTCTGACTAAAGCTGCGCAGACAAAGGCAAGAGCCTTCAGGATAACTCTACCTTCCTGAGAGAAAAACCTTGTCCTGAACCATGTTTTCCCTGGTCCTTCCTTGTGCTACCATCCTCGAGCTTGCAGCAGGAGTCAGCACCCCGAATACAGAGGAAGATGGAGTTTCTGTGCCAGATACTGCACCTCTGACCAAGTATGGTCACATGTGAAATATGTCCAGACCTACGTTAATGGAAACACAAGCTCCTCTTTTCTCTCCAAAGCTCTCTTGAAAGAGGCCTGATGCATTCAGGGTGGTGTAGAGGCACCATCCATTAAGGGTTGAAGGATTCCTATGGGCTGTGCAGAAACGTAAGACTCCCAGGACACCTAGCCCCAGGACTGACAGACAGCAAGCAGTGCCTGAGCCTGTCTGCCAAACCACTTTTGCTTCATAGGAAAAGACCTTTCCAAGGAAGAACTCCTGAAAAATCCAGAAAAGCGCTGTGGTGGGATCCTTACTTGATGTGTTACCTTGCGCGATGGCCAGGCCTGACGACTAAGGCGAGGCAGTTGTTGTAGGTTACTAATGCAACACACAACATACCAGGGAGCTTAACACACAACACCCTGCAGAAGGGCAAGATTGGACTGCGAGAGGCCATCTCATCCCAGGACAGGATAAACTACACCAGCATCGTTCCTGATAGACATCTTCTTAAATACTCCTAGTGATGGGAAGCTCATAATCTCCTACAGCAGTCTTCTCCAGGGCTTTATTACCTGTACCATTAGAAAGGTTTTCTAACCTTTCTGTCCTTACTTTCTTTTGTCTTCACATTATTCCTGTCTTTGCAGCACTGCCACGTAGAACCCATAACACTGGTACCTCTCTCAGAAGAAACTCAAAAGGCTTGATGCACAGGATGATAAGTATAATAGAGTATCTCAAAATCCTACCTAAGTAAAGCTGTGGTGAGAAACATGGATCACCACCTCAAGGGCTGCTGAGCAATTCCCAGTAAAAATCCAAAACAGTTAAGTGTGCTTCGTGTCTTGCAGGTTTGTAATACACAGATCAACAGTATTGGTTATTAACAAACTAGGCTTTTTTTCTTCTTTTTTTTTTCTTTATGGGGATAAATGACTGGCAAATAGAGTATAGAAGTGACATGATGTCTTGAGCTCTAACCCCAGCTCTGCTGCTGGCTCTATACCATCTAATTCAAAACACCTAATAATGAAAGTCTACATCCTTCAGCAACCAAGTAAAACTGCAGATTATCAGTTTCTACAAAAATGAGACCAATTAGCACATACTCAAATTTCCTTTTATGTCTCCTAGGTGTGCTCATTCTGGATAAACCTTCTCAGTTTTCTTAACTGATCAAAATTTTTCTATCAGATTCACAGAGGCTTGCAGGTATGCATTCATTCCTTAATGTTTGTGAACATGGGGGTGGGGGGAATCACCTTTTATCATTAGGTTTTCTTCCAGATTTCTGAATCTAGACAAGATGAAATAAAGATGTTCATACAATAGTTTTTTAAAGGTACTCTCCTAGTGTTACACAAATTATCCTTCTGGGAACCTATATGATTTTCTTGACAGGACGATCTTCAAACAAATATAACAAAATCTGGTATCCACAGGTTCATGATCTATACACCCACATTAGTGGACCTCTCTTCCTATGTATTTCCACACTAATAAAAAAGACATTTGCCAAAATACATAAAAACACACAGGAAAGATGTGTTATTCTTTCTCAGTTTCTGATGTTAAAATTAAATCCTGTCTTCCCTGAAACTAACATAGGTTTAAGAAAAACATTCATTCCTGAATAATTTTAATACTTACAATAAATAATACTCTCTCACACCAAGTAAGCGCACTGCAATTTCATCTTCCTTGTGGCCTGTACAGTAAGCAGCACATCCAGAGTGCCATTGTTTCCATTCTACACCTTGTGCAGCTCTTTGGGAATGACGCATGTCTTACATGGTCCTCAAAATGATGGAATCACTAACCCATGACCCTCAGGCATGAAGAAGATCCACAAGCCCTATCACATTAGCCCGTGCTGCTGAGAGGGGACTCTACGGCTGGTGCCTCACCCTGGAACAAACGTTCACTTCACGACATATGAAAACACCACTGTGTTAACAGTTTTAACTGGATTACACTGATACTGTTGACTCTGAAGTTTCACCTACAATACTTTACCAATTTTTCCCATGTCACTTTCATAAAGCCTCCCCTAAGCATCCCATAAGTAGTCCTGTACAATCCCAAAATGCTCTTCCCATGAACCCCCTAAAGCACCCCATATCCCTAGGCAGGAGCTCCCCTCAAGTCCCACAGGTGCTCTAGCATTGACTTATCTTGACATATGTCACACCTGGACCACAGGAGTGATGCTCTACTGGGACAGCCCAGGGAGGTGCCCATACAGGGTGCCCCTTCCTCCAAATCCTTAATTTGGGCTCCCATGGGCCCTTCTGCCCCTCAGCTCCTCTGGGCTTGTGCAGATGGGCTCCTGATGGGCTGAGGGCTCCTAGGATGGGCCTGGGAGCAGCTGGGGCAGGGTATTATTTGGGCTCTACTCTTGCCATTGTCTCTCAGTGCTCCCTTGTGGGCATGCAGATGAGCTTTTATCACGAGCTAACGTGTGGTATCCAGGTTCACGCTTACCCTCTTCAGGAACATACTCCAAAGAACACTGCCCTGTTGGATTAATTTTATTTTGTTGCCCCTCTAAATTCAGAGACAGTACATACCAAGAAATCTACTCACATACCTAAGAGTTTGTAAAATCAGCGTCTTGTTCTTCTTCAAAAATATTTTTTCATTAAAGAATACTACAATCAAGAGTCACAACCCCTCACAAATGACCTCTACAATGATAATTTAAGAGATGCACACATACATACTCCATTTAGGTAAAAAATACCCAATGAGGAAGCAGATTTCAGTTTCAAACTTCCCAGGGATAGCAAGATATAAAGTGAAAAATACAACTGAAAAGTGCATATCCAACTCCCTTTAAATCAACATTACACCTAAATTACATGAACTTGTTGGTAGAGGTAAAATATTGTTCATTTGTGTATTGAAGACTACATCAGTAACAGGTATGATTTAACATACTTAAAAGTAGTTTAAGAACTACATGTACTACTGCTTTCTTTCTCCCTTTCTCCCAAACTTCACCCTCCTTCATCGCATTATTTGACACACACACCTATTACAACTTGTACTTTGGACAATACGTTCCTCAAGGACCATGACAATACAGCATTTTGCTTGTAGAAAACCCAGTCCAACCCAAACAAGGTCCAAGGTGGTGAAAGCTTGTAGCTGCTTCTGATACGTGTTAAATATTAAGAATAGAAACTAACATTGCTTTCATAGCTCAATGGTATTAAGTGTGTTTAAAGTGAAACGCAAAGTCTATCAGACTACAGCTAGTTTTCAGTGTCGGGCGAATGCAGTCAAAGCATTCTCAGGGAAGAAGAGAAGTGGTGACCTTGACACAAATGTGATTTGAAAAAAGGACTGGGTGGAGGAAAAGGTTGTGGTTTTTCAAAAACCTGAATGTGTAATCCTCCAGATAGACTTGCAGTTAGGTGCAAGAAAATGGCAAAAAAGCACAGCATCAATTGAAGTGTGACAGCAGCCAATTACCTTGTTTCTTTAAGGCTGATCCTGCAGCTCCTCGGGCAGGAGGGTAGCCCTCATCCTCCTGGTTAGATGTTTAGTGCAGGAGCTCCAGGAAGAAGCCTGAGACAGCAGACACAGATAGCTGAAGCCATATGTCCCTTTCATTGAGTAGATACAACAAGATTTGACTTCTAAGGACAGAATGTGGACAGACACACTTAACTTGTCATTGAAAACTACAGTCATGTTTTAATTGTTTTTATTTATAAATTATTGCAGAAAAGAAACAAAACCACATACCTAATTCTAACAACAACAGGCTTAAGGTCATGCAGAAGAATATAATTATATTCATAAAAAATAGAGGCAATATTAAACACACAGTTCTCTGTATGAACTTTGCGAATGCAGGAGTACATCTAAAAAGAGCAGACAGAGAGAAACCTTCCTTTCACTCACTACATGAAGTTACGCCTGAACCATATAATTTTAAGATAAACATTATTTGTAGTTGCAAAATGACTTTTTGAAGGGGTCACAAATTCAAACACAGCACCTCATCAAGAAAGCAAATCAAAAACCCTAGCCGAAAAGCTTTTTTTTTTTTATTACTCATTTTAAAATGTTTATTTCATACACATTTACCACAGTTCATTTCAGCCGAACAGAACCCCCATGTTCATGATTTTTGCCTACAAGAATATTAAATTTCTGTGCATCTGTCTTCTCCCTAGGGGTTTCTCCAGGGAATATAATAGTCTATTTGTTTTTCTATTGATCTTGTATCTAAATACTGTTTTATCCCTTTCAGAAAAAAGAGAGCTGCCAAAGAATCAGTAGTGTCACTGTAAAAATGTTTTTCCTAGCTGGATGAAATGATGGCAGAGCAAGATTGGGAAAATTATTTTTCAAATCTGTTTTAATAAGCCTACTTCCAGATAGGGATATGCTAGATATTGGTCTAGGCATGCCCGAGGCCTATGATCCATCTTTCATCCTTTTTACCAATTTCAGACTGACAGCTAAATTAGCTCATGGAAAAGGCTCCCGTAGGCAGTAACCAATAACCTGCCATCCAAGGTAAGTTGCAACAGCAAGAAGCATAGGGGAAAAAAAAAAAGGGAGCTAGAAAGCTGCATTTACATCAGTTGGTAAGGAAAAAATTAGGGATACAAAAAGGACCAAATTCTTTAAAAATTAAATAAAATTAAGCCACACTGGAAACACAAATATAAACTGTGATTTAAAGTTATGTTAAGAAATAGGCATAAATTGACCTCTTAAGACATGACTAGCCAGTCTTGGAGTTTCTGTAGTTGGTAAATCCAGTAAGTTTACAAATATACAACTGCAAATGGAATAGCTTTCTCTACCTATACTATTTAGGCACAGTACCACCTAGTTACTGAGACATCTTCATTGGAAAAGGAAGACAATAGCTGGTCATAAAAGGCAAGACATCAACAACCTTTTGAATCACAATGCTCATTTTCTTCTCAGGCAAAATAAAATCCTCAGCATGGGAGTGTTCACATTACAGTGCTAATAGTGCACATGTGCTGAATTATTTAAAAAATAATAAAGATAGGAGGAATGACATATCTGCCAGTTCACTGACAAAGCAGTCAGTTTAATATTTGCACAGTATCTATCTGACCAAGTAACTTGATCTTATTGAAGCTGATGTTTAAAATATATCTCTCCATGAAAACAACTGCTTCAAACACTTAGAATAAACTCTTTCTGGAGTGGGCTTAGTTATATCTGAACTTGCATTTTACTTGTATTTTTGTCATTTTTCCCATCACACTCTATAATAGGTAAATTGCAGTTTAAAACCAATGACTTCGATACAGTTAGTGACTTTTTTCATGGTAGCAATTTCCCCCAATGTTATTTATGGTACCATATAACATAAGCAATGATATTTACAATTATGATTCAAAACATTGTGCAGTACTCTGTTAAGCACTGTTATCAATTTTTCTTGTTTTATTGGTAATATATATCAGAATTTCAACAGATAATACAACAAACCCAAAATATTAACACAGATACTTGCAAAAACCCCTTTTTTGTTTAGTGGGACACCACAAAACATGACAAAACCATCAGTCCGTGTGATGGTGAGATGGGTATTTTGTTGCTCACTGCAGCTGGGTATCTGCGTTTGAAAAGCATGCTTAAATTAAAGATGCAAAGAAATGCCTGGGGTTTCATTGCATTGCAAATGTAAAGAAAGACTGATTTTCTTCAAAGAAGGTTGATAATAACCTACAAACAGCAGGTATTTTCTGCTACCAGCATGTAGCTGGCATGTCATGGCTAGTACATCTTTAATCATAATAATGAGTTCTGTGGTAATCATGATAAAATATGTTTTAACTGACAATGTTTTTACCTGCCATTGCTACCCTCTTACTGAGAATTAGCCGACTTTTCTTGTTTTTGAGCTCCTCTAGCCTTAGCAGTGCATCTCACAGAGGCGGCTGTACCACTCGCTGGATTGTTACTTTAAAAGGTTTGCTTGTCGTCGGCATTTAACTCTTAAATATCAGTTTAGCACTATGAAATTCAGCCAACTGCTTGGCAGAAGGAACACACAAATAACTGAATAGTCTAAGGGAAATTGCCATTTCTTTTCCTGCAAAAGGCAAGCAGTTATCTAACTGCTTTCTTTCACCAAATTATTTTTTTTCTGCCACAGCTAATTCTCCCCTAAGTTCCTAGATCTTTTTATCTGCATTTTCTCTAACAGTTTCCCATGTAAAACTACCATATTTCTCTTGTCCGTTGGAAAAAAAAGCAGTTCCATAGCAGGACTCTCTCTTGTCCTTGAGCATTAACATCACAAAAGGGCCAGTTACCATGCCTTCCAGCAAGCACCCCATCCCTCTACCCCAACTACTGAAAGTACTCAATGTCATTTTCTACTCCTAACTGCAAGCAGGAACACAGTAGTTTACTACGAGGTGACACCAGCTTCCAACCTCCTCCAGAAAAACTGATTCTCCTTGAAATGTCACCTTCTTTTTCTAAGACAGAAATCAACACATTAAAGAAACTTTTTGCCTTTTTTAATTTAAAAAAATAAATTAATAGCCTAATCAGAGAAACATTTTTGAAATTCCACAAAAAAGCTGATGGAAGTGAACCTGGAGAGAAGTAATTAAACCTTTTTTAAAGCACAACAAAAATTGCCCACTGAAGCATCCTGAACTGCGGTACACCCAGCATTAAAAGCTAAAAACAAAAATAAAACTGATGTCTAATAAACTTTCCCCAGCTCCATGATAAACAAACAAAAAGGCAGCTATGAATAAATGCAACCTCTTCCACGAGACTTGTAGAGGATTACTTGGAAGGGAAATCGATAGAGCTCTCCTGTGCATACCCCAAATGGCTTTGAGTGTTGGGGATGAACCCAGCACAGGCACTGAACCTCATGCAGCACTAGTACCTGCTCCACGGCCAGCTTCAAAAGCCTCTGGCCAGACCTCAGGTACTGGGTTTGGCTGGGACAGAGTTAATTTTCTGCGACAGAGTTAATTTTTTACACCACAACACCTTATCACAGAATAGCTCCTGATGTGTGGTTTTATTTCCTCTCCTGCTGCCATCCTCACAGTAGTGCCACAGAGACCGTTCCTACCACTAGATCAAAAAAATTTATCTAATAGAGCTGCACCGTGGCCACGGCACTTCCAGGGACCTGGGCCTCCATCCCAAACCCTTTCACAGCTGGGAACCTCCTTGAGCAGTAACGGTGAAGGATGAGGTGGGAGGGGGATTACCTGAGACTATGGCTTGGGCTCAGTCCCCTACTCCGTTGTCAGCACTTTACGTGAGCTTTTACAAGCCTCAGTGTGCTCCAAAATGTTAATAATGCTTTCCACCGCACAGTGATATTATGACTAGAGCCAGTGATAACACTGTTGAATGGTTCAGATTCAGTGGTAGCACAGCTTTATTCAATACTTCAGGTATTTTGCAAAATACGAGCATTATAAATGAACGCTATCAGGTAAAGACCTCCACAGGAACAAAGTGTTTAAAGACTAAAATATGAAGAAATAATCATTCTAAATGAGAGCATATTTCACAAGCATTTTTCTTTCGCCACTTACTAAGGTTTGCAGAAACACGCTGAAAGGATGTTTCTCTCTTACAACCTTTAACTCCAAGTTCTTAACCGTACCATAGATCATAATATTGTCATTCTTCACTGTCACCACTGCGTCAGCAGCTGTTTTTGGTCTCACAAAAAAGGATTTGACCTTTGGGATGGACAGGAAGCTGAAGGAGCAACTTTCTGAAAAAATAGCCTCCTGTTTACATTCGCCTTGTTTAGCGAACAATTATCTTGGGAGACATAAGTAATAAGCATGTAAGTTTACATAAGCAGAAGTGTCATTTTGATAGCACTAAATATGAGTGCATGTCAAGCTGTCGCTGAGTAACTGGTCTAACTATAAAATGCTGATCTGTATTTTATTAATAAAATACACAAAAATGCTAATGACAAGACCAACAGCACAGTCCATCAGAATCTGATCACTATCTATGGCAACGAAGCTCATCCCCCAGTCACGGAGAAAACAGCAGCTGCCATTATTTTGTGGGGCACAATTTTTACAATGATATCTATAATGCTGGTAAATCTAGGCCATTGCTTCATTTCTATTCTATGTCCTCAGATCCACAGCAAGAGCAACAGCAGGCCTCAAACTCCCATATATATGTCCTAAATATTCTCAAATACCTTCATTCTATGAAGTCAGCATTAAGTTCTCTATATATATTTGCATGATGAAAATAGATAAACATGATTTCATATCAGTCTGAGAAACAGTAGTGTGAATTATATGCAAGTGTAACATCTTATGAGTGTTAAATGTACTTACAGATAACTCATAATGGCAGAGACAAAGCAACTCAGTCTTTAAAATATTATATCCTGACAAGTTAAAATGCTATTTAAACATATCGTATTTACACCTAATGTCTAGATAATCTGACTTAATTTTAATGAAGCATCACCTCATTTTCTGAGGATGGAAAATATGCAAAAAGCAAACATGAAGTATAAGCATTTTTTCCAACTTCCAGTGATATTTACTTTAAATATTTTAAAGGAGCCACGTTGTTAAGATACAATGTATACTATCCAATCAGAAAACCAACTTCAAGAGCATCCCTGACACTTTAATAGTACAACAGAATTTAATTTCATTTGCTTTGAAAAAAACACTACTGTTTGAGTGCTTATATTCACCGTTTCATACAAGATCTTGAGAAAAACTACATAAATTATGGAACAAATTTACTGCTATATACATGCATACCTCTATTAATTTTACATTTGCATGTATTTAATATTCAGCAGATTCTGTAGACCACTTCTACGCAGCTACTCAGTTCACTACAGGATAGTAATGATACTGGCAACAAACTCATCCCCTGAGTGTACCCAGGCAATTTCTCCTCTTAGTTACAGTAACAGTCCCTTGAAATCCCATCCTGGCTCAAAGGAAAATTTAGCTCTTTATATACTTGAATTTCTAACAAACAACTGGAACAAAGTCCTCCACAGATTAGTATTAGCCTATTTTGCAGAAAGATGTGACTGTACAACTGACACATTTTGGAGAAAACTAAAAGCAGAAGCCGCCCCACACTGCAGTACCCTGAAGACCACAACGCCAAATAACCATGACTATCAGCACACCTTCTCCTGGGGCAGTACGGTCTCCTCTATTTCACCGCTAACATTACCAAATGTAAATGGAAAAAAAGATCCAAAAACTCACTGGACTATTTCACAACACTGAAACGCAGGAAGAATAATTTTTGGCTTGCCATCTAAGGTGGTGAGAATATGTCATCAATGTTTTCCCTAACACACTCAAGATGCTACAGAACAACATTGTATTTAGCGTTCAGAAGTACCACTACAAGAAAAGAATATGCACCTAAATACGCTTTTAGACAGCTACTGATGACTCGGATTACAGAAAGCTCTGTCTGAAGAAAGACATGCAAGCTATCTGTCCACAGCTCAGCAGAATCCTGCTTGCAGGCTCTTTGGTCNTTTTTTTTTTTTTTTTTTTTTTTTTTTTGATCCATTCACAGCAAGAGATGGATTATGAAATACAGTTCCTACATTTAAAAGTCCAATGGGATGGCTATGATAACACTACCTGTCTTACTGCTTAAGACAGACCAGTGTGTTTTGGTTTCCTCTGCTCGGGCTTCTTTTTGCAGTACAGATGCTGGGAATATTTCTATTGAACATTTGGCAAGCTTTATTCACTTAAGAAAATTAAAAGCCTCCACAGAGTTAACCAATGTACACTTCTTTACATATAGAACTTGACTTCAACTTTCCATCTGCCTCAAGTTCATCACCAATTGGTGTGCTGAGGCAGCAAAAGACTATGGATTAGCCATCCGTCTGAAGAAAGCTGAGATAATGTGCCATCCTACACTTGGGAAAGGATAAAGATCTAGCATGACAATCAATGCAGATGTACTCTCATAATGGATTTCACTTACTGGGATGAGTTTTGTTTAAGCACTAGCCTTAGTGATCAGTAAATCATTATTTAAAAGTAAAAAGTCGTACCTTGCCTTCCGCAAAGTACCCCACTGAACCTGAAACCAGCACAGTGTGGCAACAAACAGTCCATCCCCGCTCCATTTCTACTCAAGACTCAACCCCACCTCCTCCTTCCCTCTTCCTTCCTCTTCCCCCCAGCCCCTGGCCCTCACGGTCCCACACGTTCAGACCACCTCTGCGCCTCTGGCTCACCCCAAGCGAGCCCAAGTCTCCTTCCCTCTTTTCACCCCGGGATGGTCACCACTGTCACTCCAGCCATGCCTGCTGCCTTCCTCAACACCTTCCTCTCCCTCTGCTCCTGCCCTCTTGTTTTCTCTGAACTTCTTGGCGTGTTGCCCCTGGATTTGCTCCTTGTGCCAAGAAGCCATGCCCTCACAGCTGCTTCTCCAGGTTTCACTGACTCTTTTTTCTCTTCCTTGAGCTCGCTTCAGTCCTCTTGTCACATAACTGACTCCCATCACAAAACAGACAAAAAAAAACAAACAAAGCAAAAAATAACCCTGGCCCTAGCAAGGTACTTGCTGCCATCACATGTTTATTCAGTCTGAGCTCCTTCTCCCAATGCACTCCTTGTCTATTGACACCACAAGCTCTCTGAGCACAAGGACTATTTGCTATGAGGTGTTTGCACACTGCCTGGCACAAAAAGGTCCTCCTGTAATAGCATCATTTCTTTACTCCAAAGAGCCAGCGCCAGGACACTGCACTATTTTTAATGCAGCCAATCCAAGCGAAACCTACACCCTCTCTTTTTTTTTGTGTTTTCTAACCAATAAAACAAGTCGCTGTAACTGTTTGCAGGCACAACAGTCACAACGGAGCAGGCTGCTGGATGTACGGAGTATTATTTAGCGTATTGACAGACTAGTCGAGTACAGGCATCCTGTACCATTCCCAACATCATTCCAAGAGAGGTGAAGTGGAAAGCCAGATTGTGTTTTCAGCCTTAGGTAACAGACATCTAAGACATTTAACTGCCAGTCACAGGTTTATTTGTCTGATCATATGAAAATGTGAGCCCAATTCATTCCAGATGGGTGCATACGCAGGTGCCCAAATTTACACATGCAAGTGTACAAACATGTTCCTGCACAGACCCACGCTACCGGCCCGGCGAGGTGCAGAGCAGACCCTTAAAGGATCTTTGCCACTTCTGTCCCTCCCCACACACTGCTAAAAACTGCAACCTAATTTTAACCCATGCATGTTGCTTTGCAGAGTAGCTTGTGGCAAATGACAATTGCTAGACAAAAACATTTCTCCTGCATTGCTTTCCAGCAAGCTCTCATTCGTATTCCATCTTCTCTGCCCAGATGAAATGACATGGCAAGGCAGCCTCCTGTATGACAAGAAGTGAGGTCATCTGGGACAGGAATTTGTCCTCTTACATAAAGAAAAGCCTGTACTAGTCACAAAGTAAATAATAAGAAAATAAAAATAATAATACAGATCCATAAAGCAGTATGAAAGCAGAATTGTGCCAGTGGTGGTCATTTGTCCCCCATAGAAAATACTATGAAGTGAATGGTTTGTTTTTTTTTTTTAAAAAAAAAAGCTTCAACGGCAAAGGGATACAGACAGATGAAGGAAAGAAAACATCCTGGCCACTACAACACCAGCCTCAACATCTGCAGTTGGTAAGGAACAGAATTTATTAAGGCAAAGTGAATCCTCAGGGTGAAAACAAGTTCGAAACATACTTCACCCTAAAGAAAACAGGATGCTTCTCAAGCAAGGAAAGCAGTTTACACTTCAGTGAAGAAAAACAAGTGTATTCCTTTGTCTTAGTTGCCAAGTGCCATAAATTGAGACCCTCAAACTTTAATTATCAGTTAAAAATATTTGTGGGAAAAATAGTTTTATCTCTAATTAATTACTTAATGGTCACCTGTAGCCCATTGTTTTCCCCCTTACAAGCCTGAAACAAGCACTAATCTGTTTCTCTTTGCTTAATAGAGCAGAAGGAGAAATAGATGCTCAGAAGGTAGGTGTTTTCCCATCCTCTCAGGCTTATCATTCAGACCCACTAGAAAAGGATTCTCTTCTATGGCTGAACCCTTGGCTTAAAAGGCATTAGAAGTTGTATTGCTGCATCTTTATAAAATATATGTACTATAACTAGATAGAAAAAAATTCATGGTAATGCTTCTAACAGACACACACTATGTATGCTTGAGGACTGGCTGATGACAGATTTGGACCAAAAAAGACAGAGCCAAACTTTGGCTGGGGAGAAGAATCTCTCCAGCACCACCACTCTGTAGCCATTTCCTACATGGCTACAACATTCAGGTGAGAACATTCAGCTTCTCCGGAGTGTCCAAGAAGTACCAACACCACTTTTTTTCCACATGCCCATCTCTGCAATGCTCTCTCACCCACACAAACTTCACTGTAGCTGTTCCTCACCAGCAAGGTGCCCGATTGCTGCAACACACCTGTGCAGAGGCTGCAAACCCCAAGAGAGTAGGTGGCTCATGTGAAACGCCAGCAGCGTTGATGCTCAAGCTGTGCTGGCTGCCAGCAAATTTCCAAACAAAACATCACGCTATTGGTCTACCTTGTGTGGTGCCGACTGTCTGCAGCTCTAGTTTTGTCTTTTTCCTTCCCTTCTCTTCTACCTTCTTTCCACCCCCACTGCCCTCCCCTGCAATCAGTCAGTAGTCCCAACCTGCATATCCCTTGCTGTGAATCAGATGGAGCTGCTGGCAGGGTGTGCTCCCATCCAGACTCTCAACTTTGTGATTCCTTGGATGCTTTGGCTACTAAACTCTCCATTTGTGAGTACTCAAAGCGTGCTGCAAGGCTAGTCTCGCTTTCCACCCTGAAGACTGGGAATGTTTCAAGCTCACTGCGTTGCCACTGAACGTTTGTCACGGTGAGATGAGCAGTCCTTTACATCCCACTGCTCTCTGTATTATGTATTAATTACAGGAAGGGCATCCAGAACATAGCTTAGGTCTCTTTAATGGCTTTTAGAAATCTAAACACATGAAAACAAACATCGGGTTTTGTTCTGTACATAATCCTTACCAGCTGTGACTGAGCTTTATATAAACCAGGTTATTTGATCGACTTCCTTAATAAGAATTGCCTTGTAGTGTAAATCAGACAAAAAGCAAATTTCTCTTAGCCCTATGCTGTGGTGTCATCACTTAGAAAAGGAATCAACAGTGCAATTAATTATTCTTACACACACACTCTCTCCATCTGAAGGATCGGCAGTACCAGACAGGTAACTGTTAAAGAGTCCGGTAATCCACAGATGTGCAGCGTATTTATGGAATTAATCCAAAGACATTTGGCTTAGGGGGACTGGGAGGGGGAAGAACACCAAAATACTTTGGTCTTCGTTCTGAAGATTTGCTATTTGCCAGCCAAACCACATGTTCAAGCAGCATTTCTTTAATAAAACAGAATCTTAATTCTGGAAAATTACAAGTTTTTATATAGAAAGCAACAGCTACAAAAGTTGCAGCTATGGACACTAACAGCAAACTATAAATCAAGGAGCAAAACACTCGCTATGCCAGGAAACAAGCAATCTGTGTGAGATGCCCAAAGAGTGAAAAGCAGACACTTTCTCGGCGATATCAAAGCACTATTTACGACATCCTGATCCAACTTCAAAACCAAATATGGGGTGCCATACTATAGCCATGCACAGGAGTTTCATTCTCCAATGATGAGGAATTGACCGTAACAACTGTATCACTTCATTGCCAAAGTCAGGAAGGTGGCCTCTTGACCTAGTGGATGGCAAGAGGTGGGTGCCATGGACAATCTACATTGACTGCAGCAGTACCTGCTCCTCAAGCAAGGAGGAACGTGGCTCCACCTTCAGCCACTTCAGGTCTGATACCACGGGCAACACATGTGAGACCTAGCAAGCCTCCAGAGGGGTTGGATCTGCAAACAACGGCAGCATGATGGGAACACACAGAGAAAAATACGTCTTTATAAGGGACAGCAACACTGGTAAATGAGGGGGCAGTGCTGACTTTGAATTAAGTGTGAAGGAGCTGCATTTTCTTAACTGTGTCTAGGTGGAGGAGAAAAAAAAAAGAATAAAGAAAGGAAAAGGAAAAAAAAAAAAAAATCCCAAACAAACAAAAAAACCCCTACACCTTCCATATATCTTCCAGTCCTAAAAAGTCAGGTAAAAAAGAGCTGGTGAAAAGGAAGTAAAATAAGTTTCTAGAAAATTCAAATATGTTCTTTCCAGTTAAAAAAAATGCATCTGACAATCACAATTACTGAATGTGCAACAGTGGAAACCTTGGAAGATTATCTGCATCTCCCATCTACTTGACAAAGAAACAGGTGTTTTTAATGTTATATTTTACTTGAACTTATTTTGAAACAGAGATCTAAAATCCCAAAATTAAAAGAAACCATTTTATGTAGCAGTAGCATCATATGACTCCTTCTTCCATTACTAATGCCAACCACAACACATAGGGCAAAAATGGCCAAGCAGCAAAGAACAACTTCTTCCAATCTCTCAGTGGCTTTTGTGCCTTCTCCCATAGTACAGAGACTTGATTAGACAAGACTCTTTCTCAAAGTCCTTCTCAGCCACACTATGGAGGAAAAAAGATTTTCCAGTAGGTTATTTAATCCATGGCCCACCTATAATTACTCGTGCACAGGAAGAGAAACTTCTCGTTTCAGACTTCTGAAAGCAGATTAATGAAAGTGCTTTTGTTTATGGGGAAAGAGGGAGCAGGGTAACTTGCTTAAAACGATACATTTTTGCCATATGTAGGTAGCAAATAAACCCATCCATCAAGGGTATCTTAATAATAGATGAAAACTGGCTCCAGACACAAGATTACTTGGTGAAAATGCCAGAATAATGGACACAGAATTTTCATTCGATCAACTCCAAACGACAGGGGAGATTAGTTTATGCAAACTCCGCAGAACAAGGCTTTATTTCAGAAAGTAATCCTTTAATTTAGCCAAGATTTTGTTTGCTCAGAGATACAACGGAACAGAACAACAACAAAAATGTATCTGGCATACAGAAAGACAAGCCTGTGTACTGCACTTAAAAACAATTAAATAAGCAGTTCACACCAGAGTAAAGCTTTTAACTATTGGAATAGGCAGAGCCAAATCTCATATTTTGTGCATACAGTTTAAATTGCCAAACAGGGTTTATGTACCGATTAGTGAAGATTATGTAGAGTAGTACAGCCATTTTTTAAAAATACAATATTATTACAAAGAACCCCCAGAGGTTCATATGAAGATGGTCTCTATTTCATAGACAGTAAAATCACTGAGGCACATCATCACAGCCATGACTTACTACTCCTGAAGGAGCCAGGGGAGTTGAGCTCAGGACTGTTAATGCAGGCAACAGCCCTCCCCTGCAACTGACTATGCAAAAGCCAGGTTACAGCTCATATCAGGTTTTTACTGGACTTTGAATGAGGTCTTAAGGCATCTGCATCACTTGTCAGCTTCACCAGCGTTTCTAAGAAATCAGAACAAATTAAAAGCACCTAAAATGCTTGATTTGAGAAGTTTCTACTTCACGGCACTCTAGTAACAGCACTGGTGGCTACCTCTTCACCAGGCTTTTGGGAAAAGTCACTTTCACAATCCCACTACGTGCATGGGAGAATATTACGTACTGGATGATGCCATTGCGAGGTTCAAGTTGGGATGTCTCAGGCCTTGCTTCAGTATATGTCCAGTGTTTTGATCAGCATAAGGCTATTTATCTATCATAAATTCTTACATTACCTAACAGCTCTAAAAAACACTCTTTTGGATTATTTTCTTTTTATAAAACACATTTAACATGATTAATAGTCACTAGCAGCACAAGAGCACTATAATATAAATATAACCGGATTTTAGCAGTACATTCAAAGTGGGTAACACAGCTTGCTTAGGAGAAAACAAACATATTTTTCAGTAACAGCCCTTCCCTGCAGTTTGACTGAAATAGGAGAAACTGAGGTATTTACAGTGGTCTTCAATAGCAATACCAGCATTATCCATTACTTGGCCACACACTCTCACACTCGGATGCCATCTGAATCATGTCCCACTTCCCTAAACCAGGCAGTACGTTGCTATGTGTACTGTAAGTGTCCCGTGTACATTACTCTGTGTAATATACGGGCACAGGTACATGTACTATATAACACCATGCTGTGCACGCAGTGTACTCATCATCACCACCCCTCCATGCACTCCCGAATGTAAAATAGAGCCCTGCTCTCCCGCTTCTCACATCATCTTACTATCATCCACAAACCACCCAGGCAAATCTGCAACAGAAGCAATACCAAACTGTATTTTATTAAAATACACACCAAAGGCAGTTGCCCATCACCATTTCATAACTCCTTTTGGGTGCAAATTCTGCAGGTGCTCCAATGGCCACACAAACACACACACAGAGACACACAAGAGACAGACACACAGACACACTCACACACTCTCTCTCTCGCTCTCTCGCTCTCTCTCTGTGACTCAGCTCCATGTAAGCAGGATCAGGAACCTGGCCTGGGAAGTCCTTAGCACAGAAGATGCAGGTAGTGCTTTCAGTTGGCACAACAGCTTAGCTACACCAGCTGGGGTTAAGTTATGTTTAAGAATGTCCAACATGTACCTGTGTCTCTATGCTTTACCTCAAAGCTGAAGAGAAAGAAAAGAGAAATTTACTATCAAGGAAAGCCCACGTGATTTATGCAGCTGATGGTACACTGCACACGAAAATCTTCACACACGTGATAGAGGCAAGCATCCTCTTCGGCCAGGAGATCGAGCAGCTTGCAAGTTAAAAACACAACTGCAGTTTTACCATCTGTCCTCACTGCCACCAAAACAAGAGAGAAAGAAAAGGTTCATCTGGGAGGGGTACAACATGCCCACAGAAGGAGTCTAGACCTCAGGATCACCCCACAGAAGACCAGTGATGGATTGGAGAAACCTCTATGGACTACTGACTGATGAGAAAGTCTCCTTGAGCAGAGCAGCCCTGGAAAAAAAGCATCCCTGAGCAAAGAGGCAACACGCAGAAGTGAGACAAGCAACAAGGCAACAAAAGATAAAATTAAAAAACAGTTTGCCACTTACTACACAGTTTTTTTAGGGCTGGCTGAGAAGGGAAGTAGCCCAAGCCAACCATGCTGTCTTGGAAGAGATCTCTTCCCAGACTAGGTAACAAGTTATAATACGATTTTCAGTAACTCCGTATTTCTTTGGTGCATCCAAGGGAGGACTAACACGAAAATACTCTTTTTGTTTTGTCCTCTCTCCTTCTCCGAAACAGCAGTAACGTACACCTTAGCACTTCTGCCTCCCCAAAGATGAGGGCTGCTCCTGCCCTAGGAAGAGCCAAAATGTTGCAAGGAGAGAAAGGAAGAAGGAGAGAGCCAGGATGAAGCCCTCGTGCTTTGGGCTTGCTGCTCCGGTGCCTGCTAGCAGCACGGGCAGTGGCTGACACCATTTCGGGAGCTACGTGACCTCCAAGCAGCACCCACTGCTTCACAGACCCTGACCTGCCAGCCTCACTTCCTCAGCTGCTGGGAAAGCGGGAAGACGGGACTATTGCGGGGTTTTCTGGTGCCAGCAGTCTGACTACTTTCTGATCCTGCTTTCAAAATACTGCCCAAGGACAGGCAGTAGTCATCATCAGGCCATGTACTATGTTTTGAATCATGTTTCCAAGGACAAACCTCAACTGGGAATTTGCTGCTCACACCCCTTTGCTATATAACCACCTTCCTAAGACGGACCCTGAGGAATCCAAGCATCATTAATATTATTCTGATGCAGAAGATCTTACGTCACTTTCAAAGAGAAAAATTGAACTATGTCCATTATTCTCATGACAGGAAAATATTGTACTGAAGTTGCCAAGAAATAAAGCACATGGTAAAATCCTGTTGAAGATAAGCAGGTGTTTAAGCCCAGCCCTGCCCCAGAAGGGACAAGCAGGACCCGTGGAGAGCTGCTGTTGCCCTCCTTCTCCTGGCTGGCAGGACCACTGTCCCGTGCGCCCACAGCACGCAGCGCCAAGAGAGCTGGCCCTCCTCTAGACACAAAAAGCTTAAAACGCAGAAATAATTTCAAGGAAGATTTTAACTCACAATTTTAGAAAAGCAATTCCCAAACGTGAAGGACCTCTCCCTTTGAAGCACACCCTTAGTCCCATAGTCTTTCTATAATAACGAGTCCAAAAGGAATTAAAGCTGAAGTGACACAATGGAAGAGACACTGGAGTACTTCAGACACTGGAAAATTAAGAAAAATAGACACCACACAAAAGAAACTGCTGGGCTCTGTGTTGTGCTGCACTGTAAGGCAATGAAAAGAAATGCTGTCAAACTAGAAGGGAAAAGCGCATCAGGCAGGTAATAGTACTATTTATAGAAATACTCCATTTATAGCAATGCTAGGATGAAAGGGGAGAAAGTGCCTAAAACAAACAGTCCTTTATCGGTCTGATGAAAAGCACGCTCACATCAACGTCAGCCTCCAAACAGACTGGCAAAGACTTTGTGTCAGGCAATATTTAAGACTCCACCGTAGGAGGGACAAGGAAAGAGACTGCTATCCCACTTCACCTGAAGTCAGCTGGAGTTTCCTCCCCGGTCACAACATCACCAAGCTTTACTCAGTCTACAGATAAATGTTCCCAAAATAGAGTTAACTGAAAAACTAAGATATGCAAATATACAGATCAGAAGACTTACAGGAAAAATACTTGGGTAATGCAACACATGAATAACAAATTTCCATACAAATGAAAGAACAGAAGAAGGTTCAGTTTCAAATTTCCAGGAGTTCACATGTGTTTAAGAAAATGTCTAGAAAATAAAAGGTAAATATTTTACGTATAGTTAGAAACTTCTTAGAAAAACTAATGTAAATCCCTCAAAACCAAAATCTATTGCCATTAAAAGGAAAATAAGATAGAAAGGGCAGTTGTGACAGACGTTACAACTGCTTAGCTTCTTACACTGTGAAATTTCTGATATAGTACTTACCATCAAGTCACTGACCTATGGAAATACCAGAAGAATGTACAGAAAGTCAATGTGTTCAACTACAATTCAGAATTTGGATGATGAAATTAGAAATAAGTGATATACCTTGTAAAAGTGAATTATACAGATTTATAACTATTTCATAAGCCTGCTTGTAATAAGTCTTCAATAGTTTGTCTCTTAGTGCTTCTCTTTCTGGATGCAGAAAAAAACTTCTTTTCCTTTCTATACTGATTTCCAGTGACTAAATCTGCTTCTCACATCAAGGTTAGCATTTCAGTGAAAAATTTTCCTGACCAACAAACCTGCTATGGGTAAAACAGTGGTGAGACAATTCCAGATTTCCCTCTGAGCAAAATGACTTCAGGGCAACATTCCTGTTAAACAATGATGAATTACAGTGAAAAGTAGTGTATGAACACTGGGTTGAATATGAAATGAGATCAGCTTTGTTAAAGCCATCACAATAAATATGAGATGAATCAATGAATACCAGGCAATTATTGCAGAGCTCTTCAAAGCCAGCCCACTGCAAAGCCCACTGCAGTCACTAGAAGGATACCCACATAGCAGGTGTGGGGTTTATAGCTGCAAACAGGCAGTGCCAATACTGACTGGAGAGAAGAATGCTTTACCAATCACCTAAACATGGAAAGCGAAAAAAGTGATGGTCACAAAAACGCTTAGGGTAGTGAAGGCACAGCTGCCACTGTGTCACAGCAGACTCAGCCATCCAGGCAACAGAAAGGGCATGAATCCTGATTCCTCAGAAAATGAACTTGAGGATGATCTACCACAGAGCTTATAGCTACGGCTCAAGCCTACGCACAGCTCAAAGACAGATGGACTGACCCCTGGGTAGCACACAGGTTACTAAAAAGAAAATAAACCACCACCACCACCATCTTTCTGGAAGTTCAACCATGGAGGGAGTTACCTATGCTACTCTCATCCCAAAGTGGTACCCTGCTCTCCTCTCCGCCTTCTTCATACGGCTAAAATGGGTTTACTTTACCCGAAAAGACCCCTCTTGCCACTTAAGTTGCTGACTGCTTTCAACTCTGCAAAGAAAGGTTTTTTAGGCAATTATGATCCCTCTAAAACTCCACCACGGAGCAGTTCAGTGCCATGCCACAACAAGAGAGGCATGCACTGATAAACTCATTCTGCTGACACTATTGCTGTGATACAACAACCAGGCAGAAANTGAAAATCAACACTGCGAGCTATCGGCTTGAAAGACAAACAAGCTTTCCACCCGCCAGCAGCAGCGTACTCGCAAGTCACTGAGATCTCACTAAGGCTGAAGATTTGTTCCTTGCGGTGCTATGACCCATCGTACCATAGTTCACCGAGGAACCAAGTAGCTGGGTCATGCGATGGGCAGATGCATGGGGGAGAGAAACCCTCCGGCTGCTGGAGCTGCTCCGGCTCCCGGAGTCCCCTCTGTGACCAGTGAAGCACACCAGCTTCTGCAGCCTGGGGAGAGGGGACAGGCTTAAACCTGGATTAGTAACCTCGTTTGGATGGATACCTGACACACTGAAAAAGTCAGGGTGGAGAATCCTCCATCACCATCTTCTTTAAAAAAAAAAAACTTTAAAAAAATGTTAAACACACCACACTAACAATGTAGAGACAGAACCACGTTCTTTCTCCTTTCAAACTGAAGAGAGTCATATAACTTGTTTTCTTAAAACCATGCTCTAATTTGACAGATGTGGAAACTGACTCCCACTGTCCTATAAAAAATGAAAAAGACAAAAAAAAGAAAAATAAATTAATACTAATAATCCAGAGGATTAGGGATCAGAGGTCAGTGCACAACCTTTTAATGAGCGAGGTATTTAAAGACTGATGACACAGTATATTTTTATTCTTTGGTAATTTAGTACAGAAGTTTACATTGATTGCTTAAAAGGCCATTCGATTTTATTTCCCATATTTAATTGTTCTTAGTGCCCAATAAATGAAACAGTTGACTGGAGAAAGGAAAGGATTATTTTATTCTTTTTGTATCATTAAAAATACTGTCAGCCCAACTTACTCATTCACACGCCCTCTACATGCCCTTCATGTTTTCACAAAACCATGCGGATTATCTGTTTTTCATTACCACCAAACCTGAAACCCCCACAGTGCTCAGGCTCTCTAACCTGAATTAAACCTCTCACAGGTGCATGAACAAAACGGAGGTATTTTACCATTCCCAAGGAGAACTTTATAAATACGACAAAGCAAAACCATAGGCTTGCACGGTGGATTTTTTTTTTTTTTACCTTAAAATTTACATCTTCTATGAAAAAGGGCTGCCTGCTAAGCCCTTATGTCTTATCACAGCTTGGATCTCTTTAGATCCTGCTCCTTGAGCAAGAGCTGCAGGCCCTCAGATCAGGAAAACATGTATTTAAACACATGGCTTACTTATATGCTTAAAGTACAGCATGTGCTTAAATTAGCTCATCATCTGCTCATCCTTCTCCTTGTCAACAGACAACAAATGTAAAAAACATAGGAAAGGTTCTTTCACCTATCAAGTATTTGCTGTATCTCATAACACAGTTAAATTATGCCACTCGGTGAGCATCGTGACAACTTCCTAGGTATAAAGTTATTTTTGTGTTTTCTAAGAATTATCTAGTTAGCTGCATGACACATACAATTCCTAGGCTGCTATTTATACAACATCCAGACATTGTGGGTATTTGTTGAACCCATCTACATACTTGCATGATTCCAAACTCACCAAAACCTGGAAAAAAATTGTCAGCTTTTAGCTCCTCTCTCCTCTCAGCCTTTTTGTGATGTAAGAAATTAGTATCACCATTTTAAAACCAGGGAGCTGAAGCACAAAGAAATATGGTTTGGATTTGCAGAAGGTTCTGAGGAAGTTTAATGTGCAGATCGCCTTATCTTAATTCCTAACATGTTACCCTTACTTTCAACAAACTCTGAAGGTGAAACTGCTAATGCCATTGAACTCAACAGGATATTTTACAATGATTTCAACAGTGTCAGGATTTCATCTTCTAACATCAGTAGGATTTTTATCTAAATAAAATCTTAGACTTCTCCTTTCTAGCAATTTACAATATTTTATCACATACCACTGAATTACTGAAAAGTTAACTTGTTTCACTACCATATTTAAAGAGAATCTCATCCAGTGGAAAATACTAATGCTTCCTAACAAAAAAAGAAATATGTAGCATGCAAGAAGTTTCATCAAACTACACATATGCATATCAAAGGCAATTTTTAAAATTAATTTTCATGTACCATTTAATACTGATGATCTCAAAGATCATCACTGTAGAAAGGAATAGTGAAACATTAACAAAAAAAGGAAATAACATAAAAATTTCTTTTGAAAGATAACCATGTAGAGTTTATGAAATGTAATCACATAGATGAACTAGTACAATAATATTGGATCCGTAATCTACTTAAGTATTTATTGATTGACACCCATGACAAAATAACTGTTGCCTTAATAGGATTCACATCCAACATTTTTTAAGTTTCCCAAATAGTTCACATGGTACATGCACATATAAATCAATTAATATTGACTGATTGATCAATATATGCACAATATGAAAAACAGTTTTGGCGGCTTTATGTTCTCCACAGAGCAGCTTTACCTACTGATGATTAATTTTAATTTACTTTAAAGGATTCTATTGCACTGAAACTTTAATTAAAAACGAAATGAGAAAGTCTATAAAGTCTGCATAGCATCAATTACCTAGACTTGATATCCTGCACTTCGCCTACCCTCTATACATATGGTTTCTGTTAAAATAATTGGAAAGCACTTCTGAACAATGTCACCCACACATCCATTCTAACAGCGAGAGGATATATTACCATTAAACGTCAGTAATATTAATAAAGAAACAATTAATTCTTCATTACCTATTTCTAAAATACACCATCAGACTCCTTCAGTTCAAACACAAATAAAACATTACACATGCCTGTCAGTGAAATGGGTAATCATCATCATTGTTATAATTTATACTACTTTCTGTTGTAAGTCTAATGCCTCATTTATTTATAAAGCTTTTTGGCTGACATTATAAATAGCCTCTTTGAAATATTAAAAAAAAAACCCTAGCCCTTATTAAGCAAACTCCCATACCTCTTGTCAACTCTTTCCTTGTAAAATGTTGCTTCTAATTTGCATTACACTGTCTTTTGGTGAACAGACAACATTTACGTTTATAAATGTTACTGTTTCAGTAAAACTCATTAAATAATACTTTCCATTGACTTATGCATGTATATAAAAATATATATATTCAGCAAGCTAATCTCAATCCCAAAGAAAATTACTACTAAGAAAATCCACACTGAAAATTACTTGGGAACTGCTGGTGAGTTTACACTACGAGTAAGTCGGCTCAGCAGCTGTATAGTATCTGATTTAAAGATCAACCCTACCAACACTGGTTTGGATCAGGTACAAGAACAGTTCAATGTTTTAATTATTAAAAAAGCATGGAATTGTCACAGTCCTCATCCGTTCCAGTCAGCATCAGGTTACAAGCCTCTGAGGTGTCTCTGGCACACTGCCTGGACTATTTATTGCTATTTTTAAATTAGACACTTGTGTAAGAATGTCAATTTTAAATATCTTTGTTTAAATGAGCCTGATAAGAGATGACCAGATATACATTTTATGAGACGGCTAAATAACTGCATCATGCAAAGCCAGCTTGTGAATTTTACAGGACAGCTCATAACGATACAGCACACTCGCAAGGTAGCTTGTGAATTCAGCACTAAAAGAATAAAGCTATCGGAAACAATAAAAGTGTGCGCTTTAAACCTGTAACAAAAATACCGAGAAAGTCAACTATCATCCATAATGAGAACAATCTCTGAGGTCTCCATATCCGAAAGTAATGGAGAGTCTAAGGTGCCCCTATCAATCCTGCTAATACAGCTCCAGCAATTATTTTCCGTACTCTACATCAGTAAGTTAAAATATGTTTCCAATGCCTAACACAGCAGTCATTAAAGTTTTCCCTGCCTCAATCAGCATAACTAATGAGGCCATATAATAACAGAATGCAATCTCTAATGAAAAGCCGAACAAAGTCTCCCTGCAACAATACTGCTCGTGATTTAGTATTCTCAACTTGTCCATCCTCCATCTTTTACTCTGTGGATATTATCACCACTCAGAAAATTACATTTCAATGAACTTGTCAGGAAATAAGTAATAAATTAATCAGGCAGCATAAACCAATTATAATCATTTTCTGTGTGTTTTCATTTAGGGCCCACGCATGAATGCAGTACTGGCTGCACTGGTTATTCCTGCAGACTGCTCAAAAGGGCTGGAGGGGATGGATGCCCAGTAGCGGTGCTGGAAGAAGGGGTGAAAGCACCTCTGCTCTGTTGATGCCATCACAAATACTGTTGATGCCAGTGGAACTCCAGCACCAAAATGCTGTTGTTTTTTTTTAAAAAATATACATACAAATCCACACACAAAACTGAACCCATTTGGGCACTTTGGAAAGCGTCACAGGATACCTAACGTGAAAACTTCAAGCACCTAAATAGGTTTGCAAGTGTAGCCCAGTCTCTTTCCAGTTGTCAGGAGTGACAAAGGAGTCTAAGACTAAGTTGTTATGAGTATCTAAATGTTAAATTTGGGGATACCCAAGGCAAATTATACTGATGGCTATGTCTAAACTGAGGGAACTGGGAGGGTATTTGGTGGCACCCCAACTCTGTCCAGGCAGCGCCCAGCTGTAATGCATTTCCCTCGGACCGCTAGGAAAACCTTTAACTTTGATGATGTTTCTTCCAAACACGTGCAATGAGCAAGAGTACCATCTGAACTACCCATCGAGAGCTCCCACGCCAACAGGGACTGAATGACTCAAATTGGACGCCTCTTGCTCCAGGCTGTGTGAAAATTCGGGAAGAGCAGCGCACTGGTTTAGCACCTCTGGTTTAAGGCATTGTGCCAGTCTTCGCAAGCCAGAGAGCCAGCAAGACAATTTTTTTTAACAAATAAAGCTCAGATGCTGAAGCACAAGGCACACTCTGTCATGGTACAGAATTTCACAGCAGATAATTCAGATGCAAAATCTGAAGCAATATAGGCTTCTGGTCCTATAAAGTGAGCCAAGGTAACGCAGAAAATGGTACAGAAACTCCTTGTTAACAGGGAAAGCAAGTCCACCTGTTCGGTGCCTTCAAAAGCACCTAGCTGGACTCTAAAAAGATGTACGTCCAAATAAAAACTTTTCTACCAACTGCTTTTGTTGATACATAATGAAGATTTTATACATGCAAACACACCCTTTACATATATGCAGTATTTCAATGAACTCTTAAACTTAGTCCTGCAAGGGTAATTATACAAGCACCTTGCACCTGCCAGACTCCAGACCCTTGTACAGCACCAGAATCCTTTTCATTAATTTTTTCTGTGTCCTGGCTTGACTGGGAAGAAAATCCCAGTGGGTTAAGCTCTGGGAACTCATTGTCATTGCCACTTTTTGAAGACTGAATATTGTTCAACCTTTCCCCTGCAGTGTGCATAAAATTCCTAGAGGGCAGTTCGAGCCTCATATGGTCTAATTAAAAGTGAGATTTATTAAGCCTGGAATAAAATAAATTAAAATAAAATAAAATTTGTCATAATATATGTAACCTCATATTTGGCATAAGGCAGGCCAGAAGTACAGTAAAAAATTAAGTTACAGCATTTAAAAAAAAATTATCTACCAAGCACTTTTGCCACCGAGCCGGCTGCCAAAGTAATATCCTACCCTCATGACTTTTAGAATTCTTTCCTTTCCTTGATTTATCTTCACACCAGACAGCTCCTACCAAGAAGTCATGTGCTCTCAATACTCTTCCCTATATTCATTTAACACTGTGTTTAATCTACTTGATGGTTTCAGACCCTATTTGCTTGCTCCCCCATTTTATGTTATCATCCTAAATACTTCTCTGAAGGTAGAACCAAAGAAGCTCATACTTTCATACCACAGGTCAAGGGTGTGAGGGACCGAACCAGACAGTGTACTTTTCTCCTCCACCTCCAAGAGCAAGAAAGTAAGGTCTAAAGAGCTATTGCCCATGGAAAATCTATAAAGCAACCAAAGGTGAGACACGCTTCCAAAACAGGTTTAGTTGAGCTAGTTCAGGTACTGACAGCAATGAAAATGGAGCAACACGGGCACTGGCTGGCCTGGAGATAGGTTATCCTGTGCTCAAGTCTATGCCACTACACTTTCTCTGTAGCTCAGGCAAACCAGACAGGCTAAAGTTCATCCTTCGTCCACTTGTGTTGAAGCCACATCTCTGCCCATAGCACAGGTATATCTTTAGACAGTGCATTTGACGGGAGTATTGCGCTGTCAGAAAAACACCAAGAAAAGAACTGCAACAATTAGTCCCATCCTGTTAATAAAAATGAAAACAGACCAGCAGCACCCACGCATCCCTACAGCACTGGGGAAAATCGCTCCGAAGCACAAAGACCCCGGGAGCCAATATAACCAGCCGAACCCAATACGCCATGGTGACAGTGATCAGTAGCAGAGTTTTTAGCTTTTTGCTACTTCTCAGTAGGCTTTTCCCAACAACATGCCTTAACAGCAGCCAGCCCTGCAGCAGCAGCATTTTGAGAAACTGTGCAACTCAAACCTTAACCCAGTTCACCGTAACCACAAGCAGGAAAGCTTTAGCAAGCCAGCAGGCCTACTGCAGAGACAGAGTTAGAAATTTCCCAAGAAATGGGTACACTCTGCAGCACAAGTTCATTTACTATCCCCAGTTCATCTCCGTGCCACAGTGCAACAGCCCTTTTAGGTAAACCTCTTTTCCATCCAGCTTCAAATTTCATGTGTTTAATTTCCTCGTATTATGCCCATTACTTCAAAATGGGTCATGCTAAATAATAAATAATTTCTGTTCCTTCTTTTTTTGCTTCTATACATTTTCATATAATTCAAAACCAGTGAGGTGCATCTTGTGCCCCATCATTTCTGTTCTCATTAGCAAATATTTAAGTCTTTCAAATTTGTACTCATGAGTCAGTACTTAAAGTACCTCAAGTTTAGTTCGCTGGCTTTCAGTCCGTAAGCATCCTGGTGTCAAATGCCATACCTTACCTTCCAAAGGAGATTATAGCTCCAGTTACACTCACTTCAGGGTTTTTCTATTCTGGGAAACAAAGCAAAACAAACAAAAACAAACAAATGCACCATTTTCCCCAGTTGCCCTTAATTTGACTTCACTATGGTCCACATTAACAGAAACAGCAGCTANAAAAAAAAAAAAAAAAAAAAAAAAGACTGGTGAAATGCCTTTAAAACATGCTTTAATCTAGCTGGAATGCCATAAATTGCTTCCAGATGTGCTCCATACAAAAGTCAATCATAGCTATTTATACTGACACTCTGCAGTCCAAACAATCTGAATCCAAATGCCATGTCTCTGCTACAATAAAGCTATAAATGTCAGTCTTGTTGAATTTGGAGAGGTGTTGAAGAGTTCATGCTAGTTTGCTTTCTGGGCTATTTTTTAGCCAGCAATTATTTAAAAAAAAAAAAAAAAAAGAAACTTTTAAAATAGGTCCTTTCCTTGCTGAGCTATTCTTAAAGCACACCTGACACCTTCCAATCATGACCTTGAAAGTGCCACGGGTTACAAGTTGAAATTCATTTCATAAGTTAGAAAAATGTAGTGCTTAGGCTCTAAGCCAAGAATAACTGAAGGGCTTGGCAAGGCTCCCATGCCCGCCCCTAGACCGAACACACACGTAGTACACCTGGGACTAAATGAACTGAAGTACTGTAAAATGACACACTGACTGCAATAATACCTCTATTCAATAATCTTCCAGGGTATTGGGGGAAAAAAATATTCTTGCTGTAGAAAAAAAAAGAGGTTTGGAAACCGTACCCTCATCAGTTGTTTTGCATGCGACACATGGCCATCAGAATCAAAGTGGTCTTCACTTGGGAAAACTGAATAACCAGCATTTAGATGAAAAGATGACCTATGGAGTTATCCCACACTATTTCAGGAAAATATATTATTTTTGTGTAGTCTCCACAGAATTTTCTGGTTGATTTTTACAGACTTCATTAAGATCTCCTCCTCCCCCCCTGCAAAAGTGCACCTGCAGTTGTCAGTGAAAGACAACAGGGAATTGTCTTATCATTGCTTGCAGTTTGGGGAATTAAAAATGTTTCAGAAAATCAGAACATGTAATGACCTTACTCTTCACTTTCCTGCCTTTTTATTTCCCTTTATGTTTGCCTTCTACTCCAAAGATTTCCTCTGCCTTCCCTCAGTTCCTTACCTTCTCCCAAGCCCAGAAGACCATCCCTATAATAGAGCTGAAGAACTTTCCTCCCTCTCAGGCTAAGCCGTAGCACTGACTGTCAATTGTCACCACAGAGGTTGAGAAAAAAATGGTAGAATATGCACACAGAAGTGATTAAAACTTGGTCTAAAATCCTTTCCGTATTTTCAGAGAAGGGAAGCAAACTGTACAAGCCATGGTATTTTAAGATTCAAATTTTATATACATGCAGAAAAAATGAGAGACTTTACAAACAAGATTTGTGCTCTCACTTCAACTTACTGGAAACCTTAAGTTTTTAATAAATCTCTTCAGTCAGCGGTTATACAAATGACTACAGAAGAAGCAAACATAATACCTGTATTTAAGAATGGGGGAGGAACCTATGTAGTGAACTACCGAGCAATCAGTCTGGCCCAAACGTTATGCCAGGTTTTATAACCTATTTTGGAGGAATGTAATTTCTGTGTAATTGCAGGGGTTGGAGAAGAGATAAGCAACAGAGAGGCAGAGAAGCTATTCAAGTTAAAAGACAATTTTGGCATAAGAACAAATTATTAAGACTTGGCCGTGAATACACTGAGACTGGAATTCACAAGCATGTGTCTAACCATCAGGAGGGTGAGGTGCTCCAACCACTGTCCCGTGGGATTGGGATGGAGGAAAATCCTTCCACAGGGGAGGCTGAGAAATTTGAATTACTTCAGTATCCTGCAACAGCAGGGGATAAAACTTGGTGATGCACAAGCTGCCTTCCAGTCCTGTATCAGGCTATATTCATGTGTCTTTATTCCTAGCTCCTACTGGACAGCATGGTGTTTTCATTGCATTGGTTCTCCAAGTAACAGCATCTAACTCTTGCACGAAAAGCTTAGGGGGCTGCTACAGCCGTAAATAGAGGGCAACAAATAACGTTCAGTGAGATCTCTCCATTTGTGTATTTCTTCCTTTTCTTCCACCCAAGTAGTGACACTAACCTTCAGAAACCTTCTTCCTCCGTGAATTTTACAACACCTCAATCCATGTTATTTTACATCCTCAGTCAACCAAAATGTGTACAGAAAGTCCTTCTCACATCCTACCTCGCTGTAAAGACCTACCACATTGCCTCTAAGTACGTACACACTCTCTCTCGCAAGCCTGAGCACATATTTTTAACGTTTTAGGACAAATGTACACCCAAAGGAAGTAACTAATTTACTCTGTGTCCATAATCCTTACTGTCTTCTCTCCACCAAAGCTCTTTTTCTGGCACAATGTTCTCCCCTCACCTGTGCATCAAGCTTTCCACTTAGACCCCAAACGTTCTGAATCTAGGACTTAACAGTCTTCTAATGAGGCACCAGCCCCACTCTGGGACACAGTAAAAGTAAAATAATTGTAACATTAATTATAACTAACACTAAGCACTATCACTGGCCTTAAACTCTATGAACCTCTTCTGCTTTTGCAGCTGTGCTGTGATTCTTCTGAAGCACCAAGGGTGCTGCCAGCAGCCTACGTATTAGATTATTAGTTCAATCCATCCTCCCCATCCAACAAAAAGTACTGTATCTCCAGATCTACATAGCTTCTGCATTTGTGATGGCTGACCCCCAAAAAGAGATAGAAGGAGAACAAAAGTCAGTAAAGTTACCAAAATATACAAGTCTCTTACAGCTACTGTTTCAAACAAACAGGTTTGGAACCAATATAATAGTTTCTACCAATATAATGAAATGTTTTATTTGCTTTAGGTTTGTCATCATTTATTGGAAACAATAAGCCTTCCAAAAACCAACAAAAAACCCCTCACTTCGTGCTTAAAATTATTTACTATAGCTTTAAAAGTAACAAATGAAGCACTTGAGTCTCAGATGTGTAACCAGTAGGGAGTTGGCTCGATGCATCAGTTTTTACACCTCTTGCAGTTAAATCAGAGATCCAAATGCAAAATCTAGCACTCAGTGGTGAACTTATAACACTCCCTGGAGGAGTGTGTCCATAAACCATTCACTGGATTACACTCATCCATACAATACTTTATTTTATATATCCCCCCCCCCCACGCCACCCCCCCCAAAAAAAAGCTTAACTAAGGTGAAATTAAGGTTGCATAAACTATAAATTATTGTTGTCATCGTGTTTCTAAGTCTCTGCTTTCCTTCTTGAGACTTCATTAGAACAATTTTCCACTGTCTTTATCTCAAATGGATTTGTTTCTCTGAATTTGTGTCTTGGCCAGGAAAGGGATCCAAAAAACACCCAATGACATATGTGGCATAGCCACGCGCGGCTCAGGAGCACTCTCAGGCCTTTGGAGTATGCTCAGCATAGCTAATACACTTTCAAAAACTGCTGCACTGACTTTTCTGTAGAATGCACTTAATGACAGTATTTTGGGAGTTTCACATTACACCTCGTACTTACGAGTCTTCCAGACATTAAGACTTTTGCAATATATTTCTGTTTACATATATAAATGTGTGCATACACTGTGTGCATGCGCTCACATGCATGTACACATGCATACACACAGACATGTGCAAACATACACACAGTTTGGGGCCAAAACTAGAGTGGATAAAGATCACTGTAATTTCACTGAATTCAAGGGAAGCTACATCAGCTGAGAAAACCCGAGGACATTGAACCTGCCTGAATGGCCTACTGACTCCTTCAAAGTTCACAGAACATAATAAACACAAGTATTTCCAAGGTCCTTCACAATTAAAAAAAGAGAAAGCACATGAACTAATAACAGGAAGAGTGGTTTTTTTGTTCCAGTGAATACCATTCTCCAACCCAGTGAAAAAGTACTTGTCACGCAAATGTGCTGGAACAACCGTGACACTATAGTGTCAATGCCAAGCTCCTTGTAGGCCAGCTGGTCTCTTACTTCATCTCGATGTGGTCAGTCCTCCCAAGTTGAGGAGCAAAACACCAACATTTTCCTTCAGCCAAGGACATCCCACGTAACTCACAGCTAGGTGGAGATACTTGCCCGAGAGAGCCTCGATCAGCAAAGCCTCCCTGCTAATCATAACATGTAGCCCCAGGATGAGAAGCCATAAACCTCATTTTTGAGCTGCGCAAAGCTCAGGAACCAGAAACCTGGAGTGCACCGCAATTCGTGCTAATGCAAGTCGGATAAAAGGCAAGAGTCACATCAAAGGTGAGGGCTGGGCAACCTCCCGAATACCAAAGAGCTAGTGGAGATATGCTCCATGGTAGGAAAGGCAGATCTCAAAAACTAAACAAGAGATCCAAAATTTCTGCATCTGACATTGTCCACCAGTCATCATATCCCTCTCTTGCTACATGGCTACATCAGTCCCGGAGCAAAAAGACAGCGTTTAATCTCCCTGTTCCCATGGCTTCTACCAAACCCTCTTTTAAAAAAGCTATTTATTCAAAAAGAAAGGCCTTATTGGACAGAGGGGAAAATACATACAAATTCACAATTGATCAGTGCTTCGTGTCATTTGCAGTATGTTTTCAACCATTTAAGAAGTGTAGCTAACTAACCTAGCATTTGTTGCTCTTTGGGTTTTGTTTTCTTTTTTTTTAATGATTGTACAAAAAGCTTTGTCTTAAGAACAGTAAGTGACATTAAATGCCCACAGCATGAGAAAATGTAGCTCTAATGTGGAAAATGGAGTCTGAATAACATTTCTACTTATCATGTAGCAATAATAACCAGCCTTTCTACAGGGCAAAATTCTTTCGCTTCCTACCGGGCTTCCAAAGGCCCAGCCAGCTCAGTTTAACAGGCTGTTTACCCATGGAGAGGAAGATGAGGATGTTTCCTGGGACAGCTGACTGCACTGACTATCTAGCACATGGCTCCCACTATGAGCTTCCTTCCATGTCTCTTGTTTTATTAACGTGGTAGAATAGGTGGCTCCTGAGGCTTAACAGTAGCATTTGATTAGACAGCCTCCACTGACTGTGATTTGTTTCTCTTTCAGACTATGCCAGTTACCCAGATTTCGACACCTACCATAATTTCTCAATTACGTCTGCATGGATTTATTATGTTCCAGAAAAGCTTCCACTCATTCTCTACTGGTTTTGTACCACAGTAATATTTAAAAAACCACTGTTCTTAAAATGTGCACCAAGTTCTTGCAAATTTTTTTTTGTTGACTTATAAAGTGACATTATTGTAAGAAACATTTCAAACTTTCAAATTTTGAAAACCTGCCATAATGCTCCCCTCCCCAATCCAACCCGAAACCAAAGTCTTACTCATTTTTAAATGGAGGTCCTCTTCCAGTGGCTTAAGTTCATGGCAACATAAAAAAAATTAAATAAACAAAAAAGTCACATTTCACAATGGGTTCATGAAACTGATCAATGCTGAGATCATTTTTCACACTATTATCTAACGCTGCACACACAGTTTACCCTCTACTTCTTGCTTGCAGCTGTAAAGATGCACACTTATAACAAACTGGATTTGCCATTGGAACTTTCTAGCTGCAGGAAATCTCCAGCTATCACAAATTGGTTTCTTGCTGCAACAGGGATGGGAAGAGCAGCAAGGGCAGTTCATCTGCAGCTTCGCTTTCTCCTCCAACTACAACAAGCTCCAAGCAGAGTGGGTCAAGCTAACAGTACTATCAATGTCACATTGATCCATTGCATGACCCCACACCAAGGAAAAATGTGCACTGAGAATGTACAAAAGTGGCTATCAACTCAATTAGTCAGTTGAAGTAATTATGCCCTCAAGTGTTAGGAAACTGAAAAGCCATTTTGGCTATAAAATACACAGGGAATCTTAATGTTACGGTCAGTAAGACAACAGCACACACATTACTCATGCTGTATTTTATCTAGTCCTCGAACGCAGCTCTTGCTGCTCCCAATGTAAGATTTTCATTAGGCATTATACAGCCAAATGTGAAAGCCAAGCCAGAGAACCAAACCCATTCAAACACACAGCCACATTAAGAAGTTGACAGCACATGCTATAAAATATAACTGTGGGCCTCTTACATGAGTCACAAAAGAATAACTTTTGCAGCATGCTAGTCAATAAAGAGTGACCGTCTCCCCAAAAAATTAAGAGGGACTTGGTGAGCAATAACAGGTAACGGTTTGTTCATTTGTTAATCGACCAAGTTGCAGAGACTACTCCCCTCCAATTACATAGTTCTCGCTCATCATGCCATACTTCAGTGACCACATCTCCGTGTCAGTGTTTTTTAATTCTTTTATCTCCCCTGATCTCCTGCTTTAAAAAGCTATCCTAAGTCTTTGCTTACATCGTTCTTCTGTATTTCCATTACCTTACTGCTATTCATTTTTTCAGTGTATTTTGTGGTTTGTCGTTGGGTTTTTTTAAATCAACTAATAAAATCGTATCAGAAAGCTTCTCAGTGCAGCCTAAGCAAACACTGGCGTGTGAGTACAATGAGGTATAGTACAATATGCAAGAGAAGTCAGGGGCTGAAATGAGAATACAATTTCCCATGAGAGACCTCTATGTTCGAGCCATTTAACTTTAAAACTAGTTCAATATTTGAACAAGACACTATTTTATTCCCATTCAAAGTTTAAACACAGATCACTTCAAAATCAATCATAAATTCAGACCTCTTTACTTTAGAAACTGTTTCAATATTTAAAGGCTCTTTTTTTTTCTTTAATGTAACAGCAGCTCCAAGGCTGCAGAAGCAGAACTGACTTTGAGATCCTTAAGAGCAATGCTATTTTCCTGCCAATACATACAAAAGGCAGTTCTAGGAAAAAGAAAAAACCCACAAAGGCGAGGCTGTGCTTTGCTTCAGAGTTTAAGAACAAAATTTGGACAAAGAACACACAGCCTAGTCTTCAGCCCAAGCTAAAGTAAATTAATTTGGTGTGGGTGCTTTTCAGGGCACAAGACCGTAACTCCACACTATTCCACTAGTTTGTCCTCACCTGGGTGCAAGGGAAAACCAAATGACCGGAGGATCTGTGGAGACAAAAAACGACCCTCCTTTAGATGTGATTACAGAGTGAGAGATCTGAAATTCAGAAGAAGAACACAGACCCCTTCCATCGACCACCCGTAATTTGGTCCCCTTCGCCACCCATGGAAGGGTGCTCGCCCTGGTGCCTCAGAAGCTTCATGACCTGGCCGGCATTGCAGAAATGTACAGCTCTAGCTCCGTGACACAGAAAAAATGATTTCTTTTGGTGAAGTAGCAACATTTCACACCTGTATTTCATTTTCATAGGATGATCTCAAAGTTGGTGGGGTTTTTTACATTTGTTTGTTTTTAAACATTAAAGCCCATTTTACAGATGGGCAACTTATCACAGCAAGTCAGCGATGGAGAGGTGAACCGAGGTGAACTCCTGACCTGCACCACTGCCAGCTCTTTGGCACATGCCGCTCTAATCCAACTAATTTCAAAGCCAATTTGTTTCTAAAAATTATCTTTTGTGCTTTTGATCTTACTGACAAGGGCAGAGCATACAGCTCAGTGCAAGCATTACACTACAAAAATATACATATCAAGTAGGAAAGAAACTGACTGTTATAAGGCAAACAATCTTACTAATCTCAGGGCTGCCCTATTCTGGTTTCTGGTCAACTACAGACTTCACAATCAAGTTAAAGGACCCCTTAAAATGGATTAAGCATCTGTATTATCAAGAGGTCACAGGATAACAGCAAGAATTAGGCTCTTTGTCATAACAATGCACTTAACTACCTATGGCTTTGCATGAACCCAGGAAATATTATTTGGCTGTATACATAATGCTTTACATCCAACATGATAAACCCATCTGCATGGGTAGTCATGATGCTGTTCTCCCAGTAAAAGCACTAAGCATCTGACTGCCACCTTCCCAGGAAAGGGCAGCTGTCATTCATAACCATCTTTCCTTAATCGAACAATGAGGGGTCCCTATTTTCACAAAGCCATGGGCCACTAGCATTAGGCAGTAAATGAGCTTTATTTCTCCCCCACACCTTTTTATGTACCTCCAAATAAAAAAAAATCAGTTATAATCAACACAGTATTAACATGCTGTCTTCTAATATTTCACATATAACATGTCACTGAAAACTCAGTATTGAACAAGAAGGTATTTGATGAATCAAGTAGATGAAGCCAAGCTGTAGTTATTAGATGCATTACATCTTTAGCACATCATCTGTAAAAATGTCCAGGGTAAACTAACGCTCCAGGGGAAACGTGACCTTTAAGAGGCTCCCTAATACTACATCTAAATTAATGTCAGTGACAGGCACTTCAATCTAAAATAGCAGAGTTCTTTCGTTCTATCTACACTATCTATTCATCCATTTATTTGTGTGTAAATGTGTGTGTGCATAAATGAATTTGTGTCACTCTGGCACTGGGGGAGTGGGTGGGGAACAAAAGGGGCTCCTAGATTTTTGGATTCCTATTCCTTACAACTCCTATGCATATTATTCATTTCAGAAGATTCATTCAGAGTATTTTCAGCATAAAAAATGTTAGGAAAATTGTATTTTATAGTAACTAAACCTACTTCTCCAAAGTATCATCCTTATGCTGCAAAATAAACATGCTTGAACTAGAGCAGGATGGAACTCTTGCAGCAATCAGTATAGCAAGCAATGCTGAATTTGTTTTGAAGAGCTGGGCTGGGCTCTGACATGACTGGTGGCCAAGATAAAAATCGTAATTGAGATCAGTTTTGCCGTTTCAAAACAAAACACTGCAAATAAATTCAGTAGAAGATGCATTTCTGCCTTGGGGGAAAAGAAACAAACGAACAATATACTGCAAAATCCTGATAATGGAATAATTTCATGGCAGTCAGTTAAACAAGCGCTAACTATGGTGACCAAACCTTCACTTACTTCTATTTTTCATTATATTTGGAGGTTTTACAATCAAGGGGGTAAGGTTTTATGATCAAGGGGTGAGGCAACTGCATAGCAGCCACACTGCTGCCCTTCCTCCAGTCTTCTTAGGGTGGTCTTCCTCCCTTGCCAACACCTCAGAGAGGACCAAGCCCACCAAGACCTGCACCTCTCCACTCCTCCACTCCTCACAGACAACTACGTAATTGTGTTTCCAAGAGATATGTCTTCATACAATAGAACGTGAAGTCCGTACCTTGATGCAAAGGATTTACGCCTTGCTCTGAAATGAGGACAATCACATTAGCCAAATCCTAGTGAACTAAAATTGCTAAGTCCTTTCACATTTTGTTGATCAAGAACCTTTTTATTGGAACATTTTTCTTTTCAAACCTCAGGTGGGTAATAAACTATCCTCTAATTGGTCTTTATGCAATGAAGAGCTACCTTGCATTTTAGCTATTTTATGTGTGGTTATATTTCCTTACAAAGACACAATTGATCAGGAATTACCATAATCCCACACAGAGAAGCAGTCCTAGAAGCACTGAGTGCATAAAACATTAATGTCAGTAATGCAGACATGACAAGTTTCAACTCTCCTTTCAGCTAAACAATCTGCCTCTTTCATACTAACATCACCGTTCAGTCCATGGGCTACATAAACATTGTCAAACCTGGTTTCAATATAAAGAGAGCACATTAATGTTCCCACTAATATACATTTCCCAGTAACCACCCTATTAGATTGCTCAGTTCAAACTCCATGACATATCCCATAACGTATCAGACAGTTCAGATTCACGAGCTCAGAAGATACAGATATTGTAAGTATTAAAAAAACTTTTTTGTGGTGTACTAAAGAGCCCTGCTAGTACAAAAACTCCCATGAGGCTCTCAAGAAAATATGCCTGTGTGAAACACAGCCCTTCTCTGTTTGATTGTTTGGGGTTTTTTTTAGGTGACGGCCTTTCACTCACTTCTTCACACAGCCTAAGTAAAAGGGTAGAAAAATAGAGACGCTGTTCAGAGAGGATAATCCTTTCTGTACCCTCAGATAGTGCATCTGAGACCAGTGGATCTAGTGATGACTGTCTTAACTTTTCCCAAAAGCATGCCAGTGAGTGGCTACTAAGTTTAATGTACACGATGCAGAAATTCCCTGACTTTGTCCACTACAGACCCTTTGTTATAAAGCAAGACCCTATTCCAGACACACGAACTTTACCTTTTGCCTGGTACTTGGCAACAGCGCAGCAGCAACAGTCCTACGGTAAATGGATGTGCAAAGCCCCCGCGCTGCAAGGTAACCTCACGCGAGCCTCCTTAACAAGCCTATGGTCCCACAAAGCACAGTGCACATACTGTGCAAGCAGTGTGCTACAGACAACGTTACTGTGGTCTCCCTTGTCAGCCTGGGTTATAGGGTGGTTTACTATGGATTGGGGACCAATATACTTGGAGCTCACACTTCCAATTTTCACGTTCAGCAGCTGGAAAGGCAAATATCCTCAGCCTGAAAGTTCGTTAACCCAGAGATTTTCCATGGCCAGGCTTCTTCAGTATTGCAGTAAGATGCAATTTTACATTTGGGTTATGATATTCTGAAGTACTTAATGTAGCTGGAAGCCAACAAATACCAGCTAACCTTACCACTAAGCCTGATAGTGTGTTGCGCAAAATATATCCACTTCAAAATAACCTGCCTTTAAAATTGTTTATGCTTAACACAGTGAAATTAAACACACAGAGCCAGACACACTAAGTTCTATGTTACTGAGTAACACTTAATACCTTAAAGAAGTGAGAAACAGGAAAGAGATTTAGGGATTTAGGGAGCAGCAGGGAATTACCATAAAGCCATCTGATTTCTTAGAAGGAAAAGAATGAAAGTTGAAAGCAAAATTGAATTAATCCCAGAAATATGTAATGCACGCCCCCCACTAATCAGTCTATGGGGAGCACTCAGCATAGATAGAGGAAGGTCCAATCAACCTCTGAAAGAAACAATACTCACTCTGAAGTCCTCTGACTCTTCCAGGTTCACTAAATTTGACCCAGAATACGTAAGTCTGGACTCGCACTGATCTCATAGGGCAGATCCTCAGAAGGTGTAAATCAGAGCAACTCCACTGACTTCAAAAGTCTGCCGAGTCTCTGGCTCCAGATGTCTGTGTGCAGTCATGAATTCCTGATTTCAGTATACTTTTAACACAGCTAGAACAGCAGTAGAGGCTAAAGTTGTTGCAGTTGTTTTTAAGTAAAAAATTAATTTAAATGTTAATTAAAATTCATAGCTGAAAATATTCTATATATTCTGATTAGCAGTTGAGATTTATCCCATACATTCAGGTTCAAAGTAATTTTGCTTTGGGCTTCAAAGCTCACTTTTAACTTTAGCCAGCTTCCACTGTCAAGTTTCCAGGATAAAGTTCAATAAGGTTTACTATTAAGAGTTAAGCCATTAATTTATACTGCATAGTTTTTCATGTACGGTGTGCCTACTGAAATGCAAGTCTTCAAAAGCATGATCTGAATATTGTATTACAACAGTTAAAAGAAGGTCTGGCCCAAATGTCACAGTCGAAGCTACTTCAACCATTCAACAATCCAATTACTTATACTACATTAGACCTTCCAACTCCATGAATGTAAACTGTTTACACTCAGGCAGCTAGGGTTGTATTTATAGGGTTGTGCATCATGAATAATTTTGTCAAAATACAGTGTTTCAAATATAATTGCTGGAAGAGATGTAACATGTAGGCTTGCAGCCTCAAGTGCAATTGTCTGGCACATAGGATGGTCCAGGCTACACATTAACATGTGCAATTCTGATTAAAAGTGAAGCAAGAAAATAATATTGGGACCAACTAAGGATTCTCTAAAATTTGAAGTAATCCAGAATAAACTAACATGGAATAAATTCATTTGCATCATTTAGCATACAAGTGATTTCTGAAGATGCTACCACTAGCTAGTCTGTATCACTTATTTTGGAAGATGGTAACTACTTTTCCTTTCCTTCTCACATCAGATAGAGAGGCAAGTCCTGCAAGGCCTTCTAAGTATGTCTGAGAAGTATATGCTCTATCAGATCCGTTGTAATAGGATTCCAAGATCCCTACCATGGCTCCACTATTTCTGGAGAGTTTGGGGAAGAGAACACCAGCCTGAAAACAGGGGTTAGAAAGTGTTCGTCCTGCAAATTCCTCCATCTCAACAGAAGCAACATTTCAGGTGCTTTCTGCCTCTAAAAATGAAGAATGAGTTCAACCTTCCCATCACCAATTGATCCTTCTGAAATTTGGGTTCGATTCACCTTGCATCATACTCTCCCATTCTTCCAAGAACTGCAGCAGAATCCTGTGATAAAATACGGAAAGAATTACACACACACATCCCAACAACAGCCCAGCAAACCTTGAGTCTAGCTGGTGAATCATGCCGAGTTCACATAACCATCTCTGAAGTTTTGGTTCTCCTACTAACCATGTGCATAGTAAGCTGGGGAGGCCTTACATCATTATGAACTTTGATGAAAAGAGGAAGTGAAGTGCTAGACATGCTATTTTTGACAAGGTCAGGAAATGCGACTTATAGAAGAGAAAGAAAAAGGGTATATATACTGTGTATCTTGACACCTGCCTGGGTGGGATACAAAGCCAAGCGTTGGGAAGGCTGGGAGGTTTTGCTCAAAACCTGTTGTCCCACCTAGCAGGAATCTGCTACTTTTTAGATTCTCCAGGAACAGAAACTGAAACTTGCAAGTGTAAGCAAGTATGAAGAATCAAACCCTGTTACTGAATTAGGATCCACTAATAACTGATCAATGCTATTGCCTTATTTCTTATTATTTTATTGGAGACCATTTCCTTGAAAAGGTATTGTAACAACCCAGCGATTCACCAGCTCAATACAATAGCCCATTTTTAAAAGGCACCTACTGTCTGTCATCATCTTTTCTCCTGTATTTGGCTATTTAAAACCAGCATTGGGGGTTTCCCTCCCACGCTTAGTACATGCACACTGTTCTAAGCAGCATCATACAATCTCCTGCTGCTGCACCGTTCGGAGACTTGGGAGGATCCACAGGCAGGAGTAATCCGAGTTACCTAATCCATAGTGCAGTTGATTCCATTTGGGTGGCCGAGAGAGAGCTCGCTTTCAATTTACGTCATGATTTTGCCTCATGCAATTTCTTTCCTGCCAAAACGCCACTTCTGCGGTGCCACCAGCAACGCCTGTTGAGTAATGGAGACCACCGTGCCCGGGGCAGGCGGAGAACTGAACCCTCCTCTGTGCGGTGCAGACGTGCCCGTTGGCATAGATCACACACTCGGAGCGGCAAAGCCGACTGTAAGCTGCCGAGCCACTTCCCCGTGAATCATTTTTATTTCTGCGGCTTGACTCCTAAGTTTCCTTTCGCTCTCCTTTCAAACTGATGCTGCGATACGGTCACGCTGCAGAAATCTGTATCTCGGTCGGTGCAGCATTCTGCAGAGCCATACAGCCCCCTCTGATACTTAGGAGACCGCTCCCGATCCATCAAGGCTTCCTCGATGACTTACGCTGGCTCGGCCGGGTCACAGGGCGCAGGCGGCAATCTCCTCCGCCCTTTTACTCCTATTAGTGCCGGGTTTGGGGACGGCGCATGGCCGCCGCTCCCGGCCGGCGCACGCCAGGCATCCCTGCATTATAGCGCCCCCTGGCGGGCCGGGCCGGGCCCGGAGAACAGCCCGGCGCAGGGGGCTGAGGCTGCCCCTTCAGCCAGCGCCCGGACGTGGCCGGCCAAACCACAGTCGGCATCGCTGTGTTCCTGCAGGTCTTTCTGACATCGGCCGACGTGAAAAGTTCAGAACCAGCGTCGCTGAACCCTACCCTGGTATTCGCTAAAGGGGTGCGAGACGCTGGACGGGGAACGGACTGAACCGCAAGGCACGTCTCAGGAACAGCCCGCGACCAGAGGGACCCAGGAGATGCACCGCGCAGCACCAGCAGGGAAGAAAATAACCCGGTACGTAACTCAACTTTTGGTTCCTTAGCTATCGTTAAAAATTTGTAAAATTTACAAGTAAAGCTCAGTTCAACCAGCCACATGTATTCTAGCAACAGAGTGACACGTTGAGCCCGACACATTGAGCCCTTTTCTTTTGATTACTGCCTTCAATCTCATCATTTTTATTTTATGGGACGCAAAGCATCAAATTCAGCTTCAGAAATACAATGTTCAAAATATAGTGGCCAATAAATGTTTCATCTTTTTCACAAACTAGACCTTAAAGAGCTTCAGTTATTTATTTTTATAGCAGCAGCATACATATGTGTATGACACAGTAAAGGATACTGATCTCTGAAGACCTCAGATTATCTTAAACTCCAGAAAATCAATATCAAATCCTGTGTTTATGGTAGTTTTCATTATTTATTTTAGAGCCTAAGAAAGTGGACAGTGGAGGCTGCCAGTTTTGTAGAAAAAGAACCTAGCAAAGTCGCAGTCAAATTTATAGGTCAAACACTACAGTACAAAAGAAACCATTTACACCCAACAGCCAAAATCACTGCGGTTCATCATAAGCAAAACATTGTTATTAAAAGTCCACACACCATTGCTACACCTCATCTAATTACCTTAGTCCTTATACTAAAGCCAATGCTGAGCATGTGCAAGGAGTTTAAGGGCTGCCTCGCAGGTACAGCTGCCTTCAAGGGGCACTACCAGCAATCTGCAGACTGAAGCCAGAGCAGAGGGCGTTGCTGCCATCTCCAGATGCTCATGCATGCATTTCAGCATACATGCAAATGAGTACCAGCCATGTTAGACCCTGCTGGCTGCTTTCAAGACTACCAGTTCCTGATTAATTTAAAAAAAAAAAAGCAAGCTCATGACACACGTCAGAAGAGGGGGAAGAGGAAAGAAAGAGGAATAAAAGAAAAATTTAGAGAGCTTTACTCTTTGAAAACACTTGGATGGAGGGAACATCAGAACATACAAGTAAGGATTTTTGCCTCTTAAAAAACACCCAACCCTTTGAATTATGGTTGCTGAGCTAACTGAAAAAGCAAACTAAGTTAGATCTATATTAGGTATAATTTTAAATCCCATATGAACTTAACTGGGTTGATCAAGAAGAAATAAAGTCTTAAGGAGTGCACAAATTAAACTACAGAAATACTAGCTTAAAAGGCAAAAAAGGCCGTTAAAGTGAAAGGGGCTCTTACTAGCACTGTCTGTGCTCAACATACACTTTAGGACCAACCTCTCACTGCTGTAATGATTCTGGCACCACTTAAGGCTCTGCAGAGGGATCCAAGGCTCTGCAGAGAGATCTGGACAGGCTGGATCTATGGGCCAAGGCCAATTTTATGAGGTTCAATAAGGCCAAGTGCCACATCCTGCACTTTGGTCACAACAACTCCATGCAACACTACAGGCTTGGGGAAGAGTGGCTGGAAAGCTGCCCGGCAGAAAAGGACCCAAGGGTGCTGGTGGACAGCCAGCTAAATATCAGTCAGCAGTGTGCCCAGGCGGCCAAGAAAGCCAACAGCATCCTGGCCTGTATCAGAAACAGTGTGGCCAGCAGGAGCAGGGAAGTGATGGTCCCCCTGTACTCGGCACTGGTGAGGCTGCAGCTTGAGTACTGTGTTCAGTTTTGGGCCCCTCACCACAGGACAGACATTGAGGCGCTAGAGCGTGTCCAGAGAAGGGCAACGAAGCTGGTGAGGGGCCTGGAGAACAAGTCTTATGAGGAGCGGCTGAGGGAACTGGGGTTGTTCAGCCTGGAGAAGAGGAGGCTGAGGGGAGACCTTATTGCTCTCTACAACTACCTGACAGGAGGTTGTAGTGAGGTGGGTGCTGGTCTCTTCTGTCAGGTGGCTGGTGGCAGAATGAGAGGAAATGGCCTCAAGTTGCAGCAAGGGAGGTTTAGATTGGATATTAGGAAAAATTTCTTTACTGAAAGAGTTGTCAGGCATTGGAACAGGCTGCCCAGGGAAGTGGCGGAGTCACCAGCCCTGGAAGTATTCAAAAAGCACGTAGACGAGGCACTTCATGACATGGTTTAGTGAGCATGGTTGAGGATTGGACTTGATAATCTTAAAGGTCTTTTCCAACCTAAATGATTCTATGATTTAAAAGATAATTCTGACTGTAAGCATGTCTCTTTTCCCCTTAATTCTTCACACCAACATTAAAATGTTATAGAAAAACTGTGTTGCTACTATGTGAAATGACTGTATACTCTTTATATGAAATATGGTGATTTATTCTTGTGACAAGCGCAAGGTATAGATCTGAGGAATTGTTAGAATGATTGCAGGCACTGGAAGAGTCCTGCAGGGTAGGGACTGGAAACACTGATGGGAATCCTTTTAGCTTAAAGATGAGATATCCAATAGAAGGCATGGCTGAGGTTTGAGAAACAAGACAAGATACATTAGACATTCCTATTTATAACATATAATTAAATCTGTGGAATGTACTGCTACCACACCACGCTGACATCAAAAGCGCAGCAGGATTCAGATAAGGTTTAGATAGATAACATGAAAATGAAGTGTTACATCAGAGGGGATTTAGGAAACACAAGGGATTTAAGTACTTTTGCTACACAGCACAGACCAGTCTAATCAACAGGATTAAGAAGAAAATACCATAATGTGAATGACATTTCAAAGTTTATTGTAGGGTTTTCTACACTTTTGCCTGAAATACCCAGCTCCATCCTGTGCCAAGAGAAAGGACAGTGACTTAGATGGACCACTGGTTTGATCTGGTATGGCAACTCCTATATTCTTACGTTCCTATCAGATAATCTGCAGTAACTAGAGTGACAATGGATGGGTACTCATCCTAGGGAAAAAAAAAATAATATTCTATCATTCTACTTCTCAGTGCACTGAACTGAATTATGTTAGGTTAAGTGTTGTCACACTGAATAATCTCAGGCTGTATCACATCTCCAAAGACACAACTCAGTATAATGTGTAGGACAGTGCACTCAAATTTGCTGCAGATCTGAACCGAGAGGGGGGGGGAATAGTCTAGTGAAACCTACAGCACCTACAACAGTAGTAAAAACTATGTTATAATATTTTAATTTCAAATGCTGTCCAATTCCAGAAATTGCTCAAAGATACAAAACACCTGCCTCTCCTCTTTCTGTCTCTCCTCCCCCTATCTAACCTTCATGTAATCACAAACTGTGTTTAATGTCAAAGAAATCCAAAGGCATCTCTCATTAAAACAGTTGTGACGGTAGGAGAAAGCCAAAGACCCCTTAGCTTCCTGGAAAAAATAATCAGAACTCATAAATGTTAAAAATTCATTACATTGAATTAAAAGCATATCAATTTTTTTTGTGTATAAGATGTGAGAAGAAGCTACCACAAGAGTCAGGAGTGGGAGTCTCGAGATTTCCCCACTCCTTGAAAACTCATGGTTGGCTTCTCTAACTTGGCTCTTCTCACAGAAAAGAAGGCACAATCTGCCCAAGCTTTTTCTAAGATCACCATAGTTTTTCATTGAATGTAAACCAGGAAGCAACAGAGAAGATCCATGCGCCTACAACCCACATCACGGTCTTCAAATGTTCATCCCTCTGCATGAATGATTCTGTTTGCTATTCTTAATCCTCCTTGTTATTTATAGCTACTAATTACAATTTTGAATAATTTTGTAAAGGTTGCTTTGCAGAACAGCCACCTTTGCAGAGCTTACAATTTAATTTTAAGTAGGACAACAACTATGGGCAAAAATAAAAACAGGAGGAAAAAGAGACAGGGCAACAGAACATTGGGTAAAAGGCAAAACTCACAGCAACAAGATTACACAGCATCTCAAAATTGGTGGAGGTGAGTGTGTGTATTTCTGTAGCTAACTAAAGGTGGTGGTTTCTTGGGTTTTTCTGTCAAACAAACTAAGTTAAGTGATTCCATATACAACGCCAAAGGAGTGATACATAAATGAAAGCAAGACAGTGAGGCAGCAGAGAGCTATCATTATAATTACCATGGATAGAGTGACCTTTCACAAAAACAATACATTGCACTCATAAGCCTGATAAAAGAATGTTTCCTTACCAGTCTCTGCTTCCCATCATATATAGTATGAAAAACACCCCAAAAAGTCATGACTTTCACCCACTAGTTTCTTGCCATCAACCATTTTATAGGTGCTGCAAGGGGATAACCAGAGTCACTGCAGACCAAGCCTGGGGCTTAGCCTGCTCGTCCCCTGAGGCCGGTGGGTCAGTCGATCTGTTGCCCTACCCACACCCCTTTACACTAATTTCCCAAAGATTCCCAAAAACTTATCCTGGGCATGTATTTTAACTGGTTCTGGCATTTGCTTGTACGCTTAGGGCACAGATTTGCCAAGCTCACTACTTAAGTCAGCACAGCCCCATTATGCCAGACATTCTCCAAATCCTACTCAGTACTTCTGAAACCTAGTTACTTTGTAAAGAGTTAATTTTGAATTAGGCAGCCATGGCTAACAAAATTAAAATTACTAGTACTATTCCCTTAGTCTCTGGGTCCAAATTCTCTCATGACTTACAGCATTCTGCCAAAAAAATCCATGAAAACACCCCAAACCCCCTCCTTTGTTCACCCATGTTACATGTTCAGATGAACCTTTTCATGCCCAGCTACCCCAAAATCCCTGGATATCCTTAGCGACTTTGAATGCACATATTTCCAAACAGAAGCTGAGCAGGGCACGAGCAGAGGACACTTGTGTGTGTGAAGGGACCCTTGTCTTGATGACTACTGCAGGCAGCACAGTGCAAACACAGTGCAGACATCCTAACCGCTGTCCCCCAGGTTTCTGAAGGCAGAGAAGACAGCTCTGATGACAGCCTGTCCCCAACACGATGGGTAAGTGGACATGGATGCCAGTGAGGAGGAGCGCTGTGTGAGCCACAGCCTGCCTTCCACCACCCTGCTTCCAGGTACCCCACAGTCTTCCACCTGGGCATCCCTATCCTCCCAAAGGTACAAACACAATGTCTAATTACGTGCAGACAGCTACTCGCGTATCTGAGAGTTTGCAGAACTGAGACCTGGGTCTGTATTTTAGTGTTTGCTTTTTGAATTACAAAATTAAAACAGGGCTTTGAAGACTTCATAAAACAAAATATAATGTTCTTTGCCAGCCCATGCAGCCCCATAGCTAACAAGTCTCAGCAATAAGATTTCTAATTTAGCTTTTCATATGTTTATACAGAGATTCTCCAGAAATATCTGGAGATCTGATGTCCGACAGCTCCACGTGCTTCGAGAATCCCCATATCACACACAATAGGTTTTGATTTTAAAACAGTAGTTCCTTATTATTATACAATTCTGAACAATTTATTGCAGAATTAATGATGTTTATATGGCTCTTTCGTTACCTTCTAAGACAAACAGGTCAATACTTGTTCATACATCTAGTGCCAAGAATTACTTGCAAGGTGTAATTTAGCAGTCACTGCTCTCAAGCAGCCACAACTCCTCCCATTTTCTGCCACGGCAGTACTGCCATTTTGACCAGCCCCACGCTGCCTTTGCTCTGCCATGCTGCAAGTAGTTCACAAACAGCAAAATGTTGCTGGCACCATCTGCTCCTTGGAAACCTGCCAATCAGCCTCCAAACCACAGAGAGGAGCTTGTGTTGGGATTTACTCCATATCCATCCTTTCTGGAGATTCGGCTTTTGCTGCTGTCCTCAGTAGCCCTCCCAGCAGCTGTAGATAGAGCTTTGATCCTTTTATGGGAAAAATCTGCAACCTATTAACAACTTCCATCATACTCATCGAGATGACCTCATCTCCTCGCTTACAGCACACCTACATCACTGGGTCTGCAATGAGCTGAAGTCACAGAAGAACATTTTGTCCTCAGTAGTTATAGCTGACCTGAACCTTGTGAAAACAAGTAACAGAAGTAAAAGGACTATTTTGCCAGTCACTGAAATAAAGCCACTTTTGAGAAAAGCAGAGGAGATTAAGCACACAGCATCATTCATCAGTGTTTCGGACATGAAGTAGGGGCTATGGAGTGTAACTTTCATAGTCAACATTAAATAGACAGGAAGCTCACAAGGATGATGTCTCCAAATTTGGTCCACACACTAGAGGTAACAAACCTCCTTTGAAAATGTTAAAAGATCCTTTTCACCATGTTAAGACATTTCAATATGGGGAGGGTGGGGGGGATAAAAAAAAAAAAGGCAGGGGGAGCATGCTGTAGGGCTACAGGGAAAGAAATTCTTCCACAAATTCCATACTGAGATTGCTAACATTTATCTGAAATGCAGTTTATTGATTTATCATAATCAGTAATAACTGTTTTATGATATCATGAATGCACATTTCACTTCTTTTATACTTACTTGCAATTAATGCACACAAAGCATCATTTTTTGTCCTACTATTTTTCATACCATAGCTTGGGTTTTTTTACAACAATTGGTATTGCATTGCTGATGCTTCTGCTAGGCTCTATTTGCTGTAGCTCTTGTCTGCCTATGTACAATGGCAGCAGGCACTGGCTTCAGTGCTGTGACATATCTATTTAATTAACCCAGCTGTTGTATCTACAGTATGAAGTACCTAGTGATGGTGCCATACTGGAAAGCAGGACTCATAAAAACCAAAAAAATTACAGTGCCACTTTGAAAATGAAACACAAATAAAGTCTGCTTGAAAAAAAATACAGATAAACACATTCCTGTCTGTTTTGACAGGTCTCTACTATTCCATTAGATACTGTACAATATTATAGAAGACTTTTGAAAGTACAGTTTCATATTTTAAATCCACCTCCTTCATCTTGAATAAAATCAGCAATTCATCTGCACGTGAACAAAAATAGACCATCTACTTAAAATAAAAAAATTCAACAGCAATCATTCCCTAGAGGCAGTGTGCTTTTTATGTATGTTTCTACAGTGTCCATTCTTAAAAGTGCTTCTGCGTATCTTGGCATAAAGTAGGAACATCCCCCAACGCAAGCAGATACTGCGTTTTCCTTGAAAGTTCTTAATACCAAAATCAAGCAAATTAGTCTGTTTATCAAGGTGTCATTTTGCAGCACTCTCAAGGGAAGGAGAAAAAATAAAGGATTCACTGAAGTTGAAGCTTACACACCCATTGCATATGAACATTACATTAAATATAGTTTAGAAAATATCTCCTGCCCATCATGAGCTGGGCCACAAAATGAGTCAGTTTTACCAATAAAAAGAACACAAAAAAGAACAGCACCTTAACCCGTTTCTTAGAGATGTGCTGTCCACGTAGACACACTGGTTGGTAAATAAGGGTGAAAATAAGTTAATTGCTTTGGAAGAACAGCATCCACTGAAACTACATCCATATTCGAGGAGCCCTCCTGACCACAGCAGCTGGGACAAATGGGACATGACAGCTTCAACAGCCTCTCCGCTCCTTCACCAACCTAGAGTACCTCTGCTCATACACCAGATGGAAATTAACTCCGTTACATCAAGCAAGTAATTGCTCGTTCTTCTTAAGTGGCTGTCAGACTCCTCCTACATTTTCCAGAGAGTGCTGAGGGGGCTGTCAGTGGTTCCTGGAGCTACTGGTGTCAAGGTACTCCATGCGTGCCATCCAGGGTTTTCTTCACACCACTGGTGATAAATGCAGAGGAGAGCCCTATTTGACGATGTGCCTTCCTTGTGGGCACAACCGTGTCAATGGAATGAAACCTTGAGATTTCATTTCAAAAGCGCATCTAGCCATTGTACCAGGCTACGGCTACTACAAAAGAACTCCCCAAATGCTCTAGAATATGAGTAATTGAAACAGCTACCAGCAGAGTAATACAGTCTGAATACAATTTATTGACGTTAAAAAAGAATAATTTAAAAAAAATCATGTTTTGCTTGTTGATGAAAAAATCTGAACTTTGCAGAGTTGCTGCTCTCACAGCAATGACCAGTAAAAAGAGAAGGGGAAGCTGTCTAACATCACCTACCCTCTCATTCTCTTGGCTACCGCAGCTACAACAGTTCCCAGGATTTAAGTACAGCCCTAGTGTCTACTGTCATTGAAAACCATGTAACAGTAATACGTACTTAGTCTAGCTTTACATACACTTTCACACACATTTATAGCTAGACAGACAGATAGATAGAAGGTAACTTGCCCGCACACTTAACAGTGGAACCAAAATAGCAAATTTCTACCTACCACACAATCTTGTTTCATCTCTTACAGTCAAGATCCAGGTGAAGAAATCCTACACTAGCATTTTATTTTCAGAAGTGTCTGAACAATGGAAGTTTCCTGCAATACTTCACCTAGGGTACCTATCCAAAAACCTGTAAACTAAGAGAGATGCACCTAAATCTATTTCTGGCATGAGATGGAACACGAACCTGGAAGCCAATTCACTGCAAAGAAAAACATTTTGATTGAAGCCAATTTTCAAGGCACTTAAGAGACTGCATCCCCTGCAAGTAAGAGCAGAGGGAAAGACAGAAACAGAAAAATTCTCTATTAGAAGACCATCCTACAAATGCAGACCTAGAAATGCACTGACCTTTCCTGTGAGCCTTTTAGAAGAGTGACTTTTGTGAAGTTTTTAGTTTTGTAAGCACAGCATTTTAGCACATTTCCAAAACCCACAATACGCTTTGTAGCTCTTCCCCGAAACAAACCAATCTACACAAATATTTGAAATCTATTTTCTTCATTCTCACAGTTTGAATTCACTACAATTCACCTTCAGTAGTAAGTAAGTAAGTTCACCTTCTTATAAGATGCTGCTGAAAGGAAAGTTCTGATGCCTCGCTCAACTTCTTTGGGACTACTGCTACACAAGACATCAGTCCACTAAATAATGCAATTCAGAATCTCCAGGAGAAGACATTTACAACCTTTATTTTAACCAAACTGACTGACTGGGGTTCTGTAAATAAGGAGTAAACTCTCATTCAGCTATTCAGATTGGCACATCTGCTAACAATGGGTCTCCCAACTATTAAATCCCAGAGCTACACTTTCAGTTTGATCCAGTGGGAAAAACCTTTCTCATTAGAACCATGTTCAGCAATGGTATTAACTGATCTCATTATTCTTACTAGTTTGTAGGAAGATACAATCCCAAAAAAAAAAAAAAAAAAAAAAAAAAGGGAAATATCAGCTCCTCAGAGCTTGCTCCTTTTTCTCCACTGACTATTTCACATTCTTCACCACTTGAAGACTTTCTCTTCTCAATGGCAAAAACCACTACCTTACCCAAGGACCCAACCTAGCTGCAAATAACTAGTCAGCATCAAGAAACTGGAATGCTTGATTTATCTCAGCACCCAAAATCTGCAGTCACACCAAACCTCCGATTCGTGTCTGCAGTATTTGTTTGCCATTGCTGGGCTGAAAAAAATGAAAAAACTTCTAAAAGTTAGCTTATAGATTTTATACAGCCAGTCTGTGATATATCCTTCAGCATGACTAATGAAGAGCAAAGATGAAAACAAAAATGAAAACCAAGCTAATGAAACATTTTGATTACTAGGACTAAAAAGTCTACTTACTTTTTTCAAAACCAATTCACCCACTTTAGTTGAAACTGGGAGAATAAAAAGAAAAAAAATTACTGCTGTAAATGCCAGAAAATAAATGAAGAAAATATTAGAAAGTAAATACATCAGAAAAGGAATAATGATGATTCTTGCACACATTCAGAAATCTCCAAGGACAAACAAATCACTAGTGTTAAACTGAACTACCCTACCTTGCTCATTAAGGTATCCTTAATAGGGCGGCAACTAGCGGTTAGTTGAAGACAAGCAACAACACTGATGCTGAGTTAATTTCACCTTAATTCTAGGTTTTCATCCCACCGCTTTCTTGCCTAGGTATTTCAAACAGGTTTCCCTTCTGCAGAATTGCAAGGAGGTATTATTTTCCTTTCTTCTTGTTTTTTTGTGTTCGTCCTACTTAGTTGCAAGCAAGCACTTGAGGCTCAACTCCAGAACAAACTCATGTTTCTCTTAGCTGCCTGATCCCAATTCAAGCTCAACCTACAAAAGTATCCTTAATTTTTTTCTGATGCAAGGTTCCATCAGTGAAGAGTCAGGCACCATAGATTCTCATTCTTCCTTGTCTGCTCTGTACTTCACCACACTGGAAGAATCGGTACCAAAATGGGGAATTATCACAGGAATACCCTCCTGTATACTCTTTTCCAGTATTTCTTAAAATGACATATAGATAATCTAGCCTACCACAATAACTCCTAAATAGGTCACCGCATTTTAGAAGCGAGTGCAGTTCTGCAAAACATAGTGGCTTTGCATTCATTAGTGGTAGGAAAAGGTACCTTCCTGAGCCCGACGATGGCCTGACTGGTTCATCTCGTTATTGCAGTACTGTCACGCAATAACCCACCCCCATTTCATTAGGGCGCCATAAATCAACCCTCACATTCAGGCAGGCTGTAAAACCATCAATGGCAGATAGCCTGCGTCCAGCTAAGGTCTAGTGAGAGTGATCTGAAAACTAACAGCAGGAAACTTTACCACCATCATCTGCTATACCCAAGGCAAGTGCAACACTTCCGATACAAGGGGCCGATGTCTACTGGGCACCTGCGAGGAGGCTCAGGTGCAACCTTTCCACTTCAGAGGCCTCTCTCAGCCTTCACTTTTATCAGCTCCAGTGCAATATTTTCAAAATCTCCCCCGGGTGACGTCCTTCAAGCCTTTTCTAGGTATCCAGTCTCAAATTCGATTTTCCTCCTTTTATTCTCCTGATTCTTCAAAGATCATTCCAGAAACCTGATTTGATTAGAAGTCTCTTCTAACGTAAGCAATTCATCCTCGCACAGGCGGAGCTGTTGATTCACCTTTTCTTTAATTTCATTTCGCCTGGCTTTCATTTGAGCTATCTCAATTTTAACCTCTGTAAAAGCTCCATCTACCTTGTTTACTGTTTCTTGGATTTGAAAGATCTCCTCCATTAAGTCCTTAAGCGACAGCTCCACAGCCGTTTTTGGCTCCAGCTGTTTGTCAGGAGAGGTCAGCCACCGCCTCGGTCTTTTATTTGTCTGGAGCAACATTCAAATTGTTTTCAGAGCAATTGTTTTCTTCCCATTTTCTGCCATTGCTGCTCGAAAATAGTAACAAATTACCTCATTTCTAAGGAAGGTTTCATCTCTTTACTTCATTATCAAGGGCAGGGAGCAAGACCATTTCAGAGGTTGGTACCCTGCACAAATTTCCTCGAGCCTTGCTTGAGGATTAAAAGAGCAGTAACATTTAAAAGTTATTTTCTCCACGCATAGGGCATCCCATAGGAGAGCACTTGAGGTTGTTCAGAAAATTCACTTTCTTAACATCCTGCTAGGCAGGGAAGTATTAGGTCTTACGAACAAGAAAAAATTTTTGGTAGCAAAAATACTGNCCCCTTTTTTTTTCCTTCCCCTCCTTTTTTTCAGCTCGGGTTAGCAGGATCAGCTCCTCAGCCATACAGGAAGCCTGGGGCAGATCTGGAAATAGAAGGTTTCCTGCCTTGATATGTAGTTGCCAGATTGTCTTCTCTCCTCTAAACACATACAAAGCGTGCTCAAGGGAAACCAGCCAACACAAAAAACTGATGAAAGAGTAGTTTTAGATCAGAAAAGGGCCTTTCTCAAGCAAACCTTTATACTTTGGTCTATTATTTCATGTATCAGTCAGTTGATAAGGAAGATACAGAGACTTAATGTGTGGTTAGGTGGGGGGTTGTTTGTTTGTTTTTTAAAAGAATTTTTACTTTAAATCATACCCCAGCTGCACAAAACCCACCTGAAAAGTAGCATATTGTAGGTTAATATTTTATTTTAAAAATATCGATTTTTTTTTTTTAATTACGAGCACACTGTTCCCTCCCTCTCCACATGCACAGATTTATACACTGCCATACACAAAAAAAAATGCAGACCTCTGACCACTGAAGCTTGTATCATTTAGGACAGGATTCACCCAATTCAGCACTAGCTAACTACAAGTTAGTCAAAAAGCGTCAACTCCCTCCCCAGCCCACGCAGCCAGCCTGCCCTCCCAGGGGAAACGTATCCCACCTTTGCTGGACACTTTTTTTAGATGAGATGATTCCTTCTCTACAGGGACCCTTCCTTTCCATGACTGAGCTGAAAGGCTGGACAACTAGCTTACATGTGATGCCCATTTTTTAGACAGCTAATTTGAAGTGAAAATTAATCCCACTCTTGCACGCTTTTTTCCAAGTAGATTCATTTGAAGTTTTAACATTAAATTTCTGCTACGTTAAGGTGTGAAACTGTTTTTTTATTAGAAGCTATTTTTCTGGCACTACAATATCTTTACCACATCAAAAAACTATTTCAGTACTACCCATAAATTATTTTGACTTGCAATACACTAATAAAATTATTGGAACTTTCTTACACTACAAACCTGTGATCTTACAAAACAGAAATCCAAAGGTAGATTTCCAACCTACTAAAAGACACCTAACTATACAGATTTAAAAATACTTAAGTGATTTACAAAGCTCCACAGAAGTACCCTGACAGACATTTTAGATTTTTGACCTTTCACTTACCAGAGGCAAATATGTGCAGAGAGAAGATGGGTTATAAGATTGTTTCATATATAAACTCATGTCAGTTTCTTTGTAAGAATGCTAATGAAAACCCAACTTTGTCTTTTTCCATCATAAATGAGCATTTTAAGAGTAAAACCTCTTATCAGAAAGAGTATCGTGATGTCCTAACATACACCCTTAATCAAAGAACTATAAATTCTTCCCATACTAATTACAACTCTCTAAACTGGGAAGAGAGCAGGGGGGAAAAAAGGTACGTAAGTGTACGTAAAAAAAGGCTCACAATTTTTATTTTAGAGATTTAATCTATAAATAAACAAGCAAACAAGGAAATTTTAATACTTTTTTCTTGCATTAAAAAAATAAACATTTTATCTATCCTGGTGCAATCTATTTTGGTAAGTCATAAAAAATAAGACAAGCCAGCTGGGTCTTGAGTCCCATTCTCACTGGGGCCCCTTTTCGTTGCCAGAACAGTGTAAAGCAGCCTCTGTGTAAAAGAAACGAAGCCCAGATGAATGTACGGCTGAGCACAGTGATTCCATAGTCGTAGCTATTAGGAGAAATCCAGAACAGGATGTAGGAAAATCGTACAAGCTGAATCTAAAGAGACAGAGGCCACATCTGGATAGAAGATTAAATGCAAGTGTGCTATACATATACAGGACAGAAAAATAAAATTACTTGGACCTAAACTGAGACATATCACAGCTATGACACAAAGAATAAACAGTGGCACTATGAGCTATGTTTGCTTACCAAGCAAGGAATGAAACTTTATGAAAAATTATTATTTAAAATTATCTTAATGCTGGGATACAAAACCAGTACATTTACAGACTGTATTTCCAATCTTTACTTACTGTCTGCAGTAGTGATTGTATAAAATAAAGCACTAAAAATTCCTAGCCAAGCGAAAAGCCTGATAATTTAACTTCCTGGCTTGGCTTCCAAGGACTAATGCAAAGTTTAGTAGCTGCAGAGTCAAATAAATCTTTTGACTACAGCTTTCTTTTTTTGAGAAAATGGTAAATACAGTATTTTCTATATTATATACCAGAACTACAGTCACAACCCAAGAATGTAGATCTTTCACCCATTCATTACAGAAAATATTGCTTGAGGGAAACTGCTTTAAACTGATTTATGTGGTAGACACAGGAAGACAACCCAGTCAAATTGGACAATGTGGCAGATGGTAATGGATTTATGCATATTTATGTAGCATGTATTTACTTGTCGACTTTGTTATCCATCTTTTGCCCCTTCCAAAAGTAGATAGCAATTTATAACAACTGTGATGCTGTAACTGGTTGACAGTCCCTTCACAGCCCTTTCCTCTGGACAGGCTAAAAAGCAGCATGCTTTGTGCAGCTATGTTAATTGTTTTACAGTTTTATTACAAAACATCCTGTCTGCTACACTTGCTTCCTGAGGCTATCATAACAATGTTAGTTGCTACTGCTTCAGTCTGCCTCAGGGTATCTGTTTTTACAGTTACAATTAAAGTCAGTAAGTAGTTCACCAACATGTTAACATTAATTTGTCTTTTAATTTATTTGACCTTTTAAACTAAGCAAGTAACTTACAGAGGTAAGGGATACACAAAGTTCAATCATTATACGTTTTTGCAATAACGTGCTTTCTGGTTCCTTTCCACCAAAACATTCAAGTGTTCAGTTCCAAGTGCTTTTACTTATTCTACATTACTTCAGAAAAGGCAAAATATATTCACATTGTGTTTAATATGCATATGTTTTACATAACATTAATGCATATACCACCAGTATAGTCTTTAAAATTCATGACAGACTAACAGAGCAATCCTTGAAGAGTTTCTAAAACCTTGATGCACTAAAACTGCTACACACTTACATATCCTTACATTACCAAGGATTGTTTACAGAACACATCAAAACTGATGCCAAAACAAAGACCGCAAGGATCTGAATAACCAGAAAACAACAAACTGCTTCAGTTTTGGTACCATTTTCTCATGCAGACACAACAAATGTAAAAAAAGGTGCTATCAAAAAATTCTGATACCCTTGGTTCTGATTTAAAAACACAGCTCTATACCTGTATGCCTTACACTCTTTATAGAAACTAATGCAAAAATACCTAGACACACATTTCAATATTTAGGATAATATAAATATGTTAATACATAAACAAATACATTAAACATTCTAAATAAGTACAGTTTTATATTGATTAGATATCACTCTAAAGTATATTCAAATAAGCCTCCCGAGCTGCAGGGAGAATCTCCAGATAGGGTTTTAGAACTGCTTTGACTAAGTCACTTTTAAGCTAACTCTAAACTAAGCTGGCACAGCTTTCCCACGTTTTTGATAAACATGCCCTTTGCCTATGGGCATCGTGAGCTACTGAGGCTAACTAAAACCCTGCTAAGAATGGGGTACCACCCACCTCAAGAGCACTCCCTGGTAAATCAGATAGGGGGGGATGGTGAGGAAAGGCTCATCAAATGGTCATTTACTGTTAAGAGTCATTCAGGCTCAAGCAAGAGACAGTAGAGAAGAGGGAGAGGGAAGGAAGCTTGGGGGAAAAAGCTAAAAAGGGGAAAAGATTAAATGAAAACAGCCACTACCATCTAATAAAAAATAAATCCTCATTAAAAAAAAAAAAAAAAAGTATTCATTCACTCCCTCCTGGGTGATTAAAGCATTTGACTCCTTTTCTCACAAACCTCCCCCATGATGACCAAAGCTTTAAACTGTTACTGCCATCTTCCTCCCCAGTTCCCAAACCTCTCAGCTGCAAAAGCCTTTACTCAGCTGTGCGCCTGAGCATCTACAACCTCCAGCATTCATCTTTCTGCAGTGCAGTCATCAACCATGGTTAACACAAATATTTGCACCAAAATGACAACTTTGCAGCAAAAAAATAGTTTATTTCTGGGTGAGGGGAGAAAAAAAAAAAGGAGATATTAAAATACATGGGATTTTCAACAAATTCAATTTTGGTATCAGCAATAAAAATAGATTTTGCATCCGTTTGGTTTGATTTCAGTATCTGATAGTGCATACTATCCTTACAGACATGCAATGCAATTAAAATGAAACAAAACAAACCAAACAAATAAAAAGACCCAACCGAGTCCAGTTACGTATCTTTCTGTTTCCCCTGTGCTGCTGGCAGAACGTCCAAGCTGCCACGGGATTTAGTGCAGCGAGCTGTGGAAATAAGAAATCAGACTGTGCCTCACCTTAGCACTGAGGCCACTCAATATGAAGAAAAATGCTAGGGCTGGAAGTGGTCATCGGTCAATTACTCACCCTTTAAAATCCTATTATCTTCCAATTCTGCCGAGGAAAAAAAGGCACTGCTGAACACAGAAAGGCAGAACACTATCTTTTTAACCAAATGCGTCCAAAAGAGGTTGTCTCTCCATATGCTGCCAGTCACCCAGCTGAAAGGCTTGGTTCTGACTGGGTGGCTCACAGCACCAAGCCAAGTTAATGGTATTTTAAGAAGAGAGCTATATGTGGCATATTTGACTTAAGGCTGTTTAGCACTTCGTGGCTACAGAATAAGCAACAGAGACGATTTCTAGATAAAGCAGATAAAAGGAATGCAAAACTTAGCCAAAAGAAAGACTAATGCCTGCCAGGTAAAATGCAAAACTATGTGTCAAGAAGAATATTCAGTAATGAGGCAGCGAAACAGATTCAAAATGTATTTCTAGATCAGCGCTCTTGCATTACAGAAACCTGCTTGAGCACACCCACATTGGTATACACCTTTCACACTGCTAAGGACATAAATTGTAATACAGTGAGGCTTTATCAGATGCCATTCTGCACAAGAGCAGGATGAAAAGAAAAACGCTTTGCTCTGGTATAAAATGAGATGAACTTTTTTTTTTTTTTCAATAAGTTGGCCACCAACACTATATTTATCCCACAGTCTGAACTCCAAAGATCTTCAAAACATCCCTCCCTGTCCTTACATTTACATCTCGACAACAAAAGCATTTTAACATCATTAAAACGGGGCCACTGCGGAAGGACTGCAATTTCCCCTGCCCTAAGGAGATGAGACTGCATCACGTAGAACCCGAACGCAAGCAAAGGAGGCTACAAGACCCCACGCAGCTCCCCAGCCCGCAGGACCACAAGAGAAGGAAAACCACCGTGGAAAGGTGTGTTGGCTAAAGCTCCTTCTCCCTGGCAATAACGGCGAGAGGGATTATTTCCCAGGGACAGAAGCCCTCTGCTGGTCAAGACTTTTTATAAAATGATTTACAGCAGCTAAATGCACACAGGTTTTAATTTACCACTGTTTTTTTCCTTCATCAAAGTAGAGCCGTGAAGGAGAAATGCAAGAACGCATTTCACGTTCCTTATGAGGAAAAAATCAGCTAACCAGATTACAGCCATCTAATCTTTTTTGTTCCTACTAATTGGCTAACTTCTGTTTTGTTATTTCAAAAAATGCCGTCCATCCCATAGTTAAACACAGAATCACTTTTAAAAAGCGTTCAAGACTTAAACAGTCCTGACCTCACATACACACTCGACACCTCTTTCACTGTTCGCACAAGAATGACAAGAACCACTCAAATAAACCATGTTGTGTTCAACCCTGCAAGTTGTTCTCCAGCACAGGTATTCATATTTAAATGCATTATTTTTCAAAAAAATTAATATTTAATATCGTTATTAGACATTTGAATTGTATTTAGGTTTCCAAAATTATGTTTAAGAATAAAACAATGCATTACCTCACCTTCCCATGAAACTAGAACATTGCCCTTTAAAGCAAATCAAATCTATTACTGGCTTTGACTGCAAGGGGGCTTGATACCGGTTGTATTGAGATTGGTTAATTGTATTTTTGGTACCTGTTCATAAGTGGAATTATTTTCCTGCAAGACATACATAGGTAACCATCTTTTTAGACCCACCCCTCAAGTTCAACAGGAAGGGCTGAATTAATTCTTGATTTCTGCAAGAAATCAAAGGCTTGTTCTGGCCAAAAAAAGAGCCTCTGTAGACAAGTCAATCTTTGGATACACAGATTTTATCATGCACACAAACACACACGATTCCTTGTCTCCACGCCATGCTACAGCTGTTATTATTTATTTATTGTTATTACCGAGATGCCAGGGGACTTTAGACAAGAATCAGAATTTACAGTCTAGTGCTTCACTCATGCACCAATAATAAAGGTTGATCCTGCATCCATATCATTTTCACTGCAAATTCAGCATCAAGGATATAGCAAAAGTCTGAAAAAATAAAAAATTATCGTCTTTAGACACCTTAGTCCAAAGCTCTTAGTCCACAGTTTTGCAGCTCAGTGCGTTTATGCTTGGCATCTTTAAATCCATCCAGAGTAAAGAAATCAATGAAAATATATAAATAAAAGACATCCAATCAGGTACAGTCCTACATATGGGAATTCTGCTGTGTGGTGGAAGCAGTGTATTTCTAAATGTATACCAAGAACCAAACAGCAAATCAATGCAATACAGCAAGTCTACCCCAAAAATTCTGCTATTAAGCTATCCCTAAAAATTCTTTTAAAATCCAGTATGGCAGGATCCTTAAAAATTAAGCTAATGCCATTATAAATTAATTACAGATGAATCGTTCTGTCAAAGAAGGGGGTGACCAGCATGGCTGAGCACACTGCTTCTGTACTTGTGTAACCCTAAGCAGCTGGTTAATACCAGAAAAGTCACTGCTTGGCTGTCAATGTCTTATTTTGTGTGTCAGTCTAGAAACCCCATTTATCTACTACTAGTCCGCAAGACTGAATGTTTATCCATCCAGCTCAAAAATCCAGGTTCACAGGTATCGAGATACGCCCATGTATCTGAATTTACCTAGCAGCTGAAGCCTTTTCCATGGAAGAAATACGCAAATGTAAACACGACAGGGTTCTCCTAGAGGAGATGCAGTAGTCTGGCCTGGAGATCTGAATGAACTGCAATGAGACTCCCAGTCCATCACTCTTTTTAACAAATTATTACAGCAGCAATCAATAGCCTCATTCACGTGCACGGAATTCAACTTGTTGATACCTTAATTCTGTTATTTTCTTATTTTGTAGCATCTAACTTTATAACCCCTGGCAGCAATGCCCTCCTGATGATGCATTTCCCAAGTGATTTTCTAGAATTTTTTAAAAGGATAAGCAGAATTTCTCTTAAATTATGTCACACTGATAACTACTTGGGTTAACAGGAGGACTGATTCTTCAGGCTCAACACGCAGCCTCCTGTTACATGACTGCAACTACCACATTGTTGCCCTATGATGATTGCAGTAACCAGATGAGGAGGTGGCACCTCCCAAGGAGGCTGTGCATATACATCTCCTCACAGGACAGAAACAAAAGTTATGGGTGCCAGCCTAAGATCCAGGCAGGAGTTTGCTCCAGTGGATGCAAACTCTTCCTGCCTCTTCAGTCCAAGCTTCCCACTGCTCCTCTCCACCAATCCCCTTGGGCACTACTGTCCTCCATGTTCCAGAGAAGGAAATGGGAGTAAAAGGCATCACACCCATCCAGGGTGCAGTTTTACAGAAAAGGGCATTCTCAGCCAGTCTGTAAAAAGACATCATTTTAAACCACCATTTTTGAAGGGGGACAAAAAAAAAAAAAAAAAAAAAAAATCATATGACAAATCACATCCTGTGGAAACTAACTTGCACCATGGTATAGTCTCTCAAGAACACTCCACATAGCTAACAAAGGAGCTTAAAACTGTAACTGCAATTACAACATGTTAATACTTAAAAGTCTTTTCACATAGCTCATCACTTGATAGTTCTGACAAAGTACTTTCCGGATATATTACAAATGTCTTGTACTGGCTTATAAAAGCAAAGAACCATCTCAAAGCTTCAAGTTCTATGAAAACCCACAGATAAAATTTATACTCAGTTTTGAAGATTTAAGACAAGACTGATGTTCCCAATTACATTAAAACCACTATTACAAGAATAAAAATGTAGGTTTTGAAGCTTAGAGAAGACTGAGCAGTGGTGAGCGAAGCTCTTTGCAGGACAGTTACAAAGGATGGAAGTTATTTTTAATTTTTAATGAATTGCCACGAGTCTTAGTCCTAAATGTAGTATGAAGTGAGTGTACAGTATTTAATCCATACTCCAGCAAAAGCAAGCTTCCTGGGAAACTGAGAGCAGCATGCCAAACCCGTAGTATTAAGATCATCCTAGGACTGGCTCTTCAGTGAAACCTGCTCCTCGTGCAGTTGCATTAACTTCAGGAAGACTTTTAAAGGAGTGATGTTCTTCCAAGTCAGTATGGGTGGCATGATCTGACCCTGTAAAGCGCAGACTACCCAAAGCCCCACAATGTTAAAAGAACGCACGATGTATTAACAGTATTAAATTGTTACTGTATTAACATTTAACTATGCTTAAGCAGTAGATGTCAAAGAGTGTGCATTAGCCTGGGGCGCTGGGGAACCCGGGGGAAGGCATGACTTATAGTGACCCCACAGAGCTGCAGCGAGAGCATTAAACCACAGGGACCAGGATCAGCCTCAATGAGTTTCACAATAGGCACTTAGGGTAAGGCTGGGGAAAGCCAACACACATATATGCACAGATACAGAAGGAAATAAAGGATTTCATTCGATGGAGTGAATCACATTGAATACTGCCTCCAAAAGGACTGAAGACAAAAGGAGGAATGATACACAGATCCAAGCCGAAACAAATGTAATCGAACAAATTATTCTTCATAACGTAGAACGTGTGCTGCCTAACACAACAAAATATAAATACCTACTAACAAAAAGGAAATTTTAGTCAAAAAAAAAGTCACATCAAGCATCATAAAAAGTAAGTGCAATCGACAGGGTAAGACAATATCTCTAATTGCAACAATTAAGTCAATTGTAATTGGGGGAGCATAGGCTGGAGCGGCACAGGCTGGGCAGGGTGCCTTGCTCCAGGTTGCAGCAAAACACAGCCTAGCCCGGTCCTGCGCACCAGTGCCGACACCATCCATGCGAGAGCCTCTCAAACACAGACCCACAGTTCAGGTTACAATTGCTCCTGTCTGAAGGCTCATTTACGCTGCCAAGAAGTATAAAGAGTTTTTACATTCAATAGGATTCAAAGCCACAAATATTGATAAGGCTAGCAGGACTTAACAGTGCCAGAGCAATGCAAGTTTCTATCATTCCAGCAAAGTCATTAAGGAGTGTGAATTTTTGATCGCTTTAAGGCTCCCTTGTATCTGATAGAGCATTACACAGTGTGAGAGTATCCTGAAATGCACAGTACTGCATCCAGAGTTACTGGAAGGAAAGTCATGTGGATAAAAAAAAAAAAAAAACAAAACAAAAAAAACCAAAAAAACGAAAGTAACTGCCATCTTAAAATTAACAACTGAGACCTTGGAGATGTTGCTCATATCTCAAATGCAGCACTGGGAAATTGTGGTTTTATTTGTAGCAAAGCTAATGATAAACAAACATATGAATACTGGCCGTATTTTATTGTATCTTATTTTGAGCCATAATTTAGCAATGTATTGTATCCCTCTGGAGTCTGGCTCCCATGCCTACAAAATCCGGTCTAGTTCAGGTGGCAAAGGTTGATGCTTCCACATGCTAATGTTTCAAAACCTGACATGCATTCAGTGGGAATGCTGAAAAGGTTTAAAA
>VYZV01011981.1:19154-55665 GCA_013401275.1 Pandion haliaetus | reverse complement strand
GTTTAAAAAAAAAAAAAAAAAAAGGTGAAGAAAGAATGGTGTGCGGCAACCCAATTATGGGGCTATCATGCATCAGGTTTCTCTAGACATACCCTATTTTCCCACCCAGATATTTCATGCAGGTTAAAAAAAAAAAAAAAAAAGTGCTCTGTTGAGGCTCCAGTGATGCTTTTACTCAGCATAAAGCTGAAAGATGGTAATGAAATAACTAAATGCATGTGCGCATATCTCCTTGGTAACCTAAGTAAATGTACATAAGGCAGTCAACATAAAGATGTTAAGACACCTCTGAGCTGCAACGCTCAGTCCTCTCGTGGTCTCATTCTAGCAAGCTATTTTTCCAGTAGAGGTGACAGGAGAAGAGGGGAAAAAGAAAAAAGTGAAGACAAGCAGACCAGTGTTAGCAGAGCAATATGTCTGGGTGCCTGATTTGACAGTTGGCAACTCATTTTGTTCTGTATTCTGACAATTCTCCCTTCTTTCCTTTTTTCTTTCCTTCAATCTTCTTTAAGACCATATGAATTTTTTTTCCCTTCTTTCTCAACTTCTTTGCCTATCCACCAAGATCTCTTTTAATTCTCCACTTACGTTTCTCTCCTATTCCCTCCCTTGTGAATCTAAGTCAGTGTCTTTTTTTTTTTTTAAATTGCATCCTCATTTCATGACTGCTATCTCCCCTCCAAAAAAACCCCAGAACACATTTAATAGATGACTGTACTAAAATCAGCATTTCCCTCGTGCAAGAAGCAGCTTTGGGGGCACCAGTAGTCCTGCTGGAGACAGGACGGCAGTATTACAGCACAGCTAATTAAGTACCTTTTCCTTCAAATTCCATATGGACACCGTTTTCACCATGCTTCTTAAGTAAGACTCATCACAGCAGTTATCTTCTGGACTATGAACAATATTGAAGTGTAGCACATAATATTTATATAAAAGCACGTTACAAATTGATCCTGAGGGCGGGAACAGTAATTTTGCTGTCTACACAAACTATCTTTAAGTGCAGTTAAGAAATCATTTCACAGGCTCAAAGTATATAATAAAATGAAGGTAATAAGCATGACTGAGACACAGAGGGAACAAATTATCTTCTGGCAATATACCCTACAATTGTGACTGGATAAAACTGTTAATCTGCAGCTGAGCAGAAAATGTATAATCTGAAGGGATTTCTTCATTTAAAATGAAACAATCTGCTATCGTTTGATAAAACAGTAAGAACTCACAGTATTACACAAATTACAGAAAACAGTGCAACAGGACACAAGTCCAACAGAAAAAAGAAAAAAAAGTTACTCAGTATCTCCAGCATTAAAAAGTTGCTTTAGTTGACTAGAAAATACAAGCTAATAGAACAGCTGGTATCATGAAGCTAAATTCCTCCTCTGTTCACATGTACCTTTCTGCTGATACACGAATTCAAAACTTTTTTTCTATTGCTCCCTCCTGTCTCACTGGTACTAACCATCTAAGCTGTTACACTGAATTAATGTAAAACCAAAAAAAGATTTCCTACAAAACAGCTACTCCAACTCCACTTACAAATCATGGGTGCTTTTCCATTTGAAATTAAACGGTACTCATCTTTCACAGACAAAGCATCTGAGATTTAACTATGCAGAGTAATCTTTCAGTACAATTATTACTAATTGCTCCTTGTGATTCTGTTTTCCAAACGTGTTCTGACGAGAAATACAGAAAGTAGCATAGGTCAGGTCTTAGAAGTGAAAGCCAAAAGTACAATTATAATTAAGAAACAATTCAGTATATTAAATTTGAAATACCTTTCTACGCTTGTTTAAGTAGACGAACAACTAAAACCAATTTAGTTTGTGTTGAAGAAGGCATCTGCATACAAGAGAAAAATAGTCCATCCCTGTTTCCAGCATAGAAATTAGTCACAGCCACTAAAACTGTGAATTCATCCATTTACAGTCCCACAGAGAACCCCTCCACAGAAATACCCTTCTAAAGCCAGAGTGGATTTTTCGGTTTTCCCCCAGACTACATCAACCTGCTACTTGCAGATGTGGACGCTGCACTTCATAGGCAAAGTACAAACATCAAACTGGGCTGCTGCAGACTTCAGGCGCTGACTTCAGTGGAAGACAGCCACAACTTGCTGTGGGGAAAACAGGCCAAGCAATTAAATATGCATCAGCATTAAAGCTAAATGTACAGAAATAGCTTACAGACATAATTTTGGCTTACCAGCTCTGCATGCATAGCCTGCATACGTATTTCATTTTTAACTATGAAGACAAAACTTTTGTGCAATATACTTTCTGTGACACTATCTTTACCACTGTGTGCATCACTGAGCCTTGAAGCAATAAAAAAAAAAATGACAGCATTAGCAGAAACTACACTTTTTTTTTTTTTACTAGAAACTTGTTCAAAATATAATTGACTTTGCAGATAATACCTGTTCCATTAACATTATTGCAAAGTATCTTACAAAATCCCTTCCTTGGTGCTTAAGCCTTCAGTTTACAGCTCTGACCTTCTAACTATTTTTTCCTTCACCTTTTTCTTTCTTAGTTAATTCCTAAGATAATTCATAATAATGTAAATTCATAATAAAATGTCTGCAAGCCACTCCATCTCAGACCAACATCAACAGCGCACAAAAGAAAGTACAGAAACACTCAGTTACAGCCACACATTTAACGTTTACTTCCAACAGCAAAATGAGGCTATCAGCATCCAACATTTCATATGATATAATATACAATGAATCTCTGGCACATCCATAGGTGCAAAAAGGAAATTCTTTTTTTCCTGCACTATGGCAGCTTAAAATAGTCTAACAAACCCTTCAAAGTGTCAGCAACTTCATATAAAGAGATAGAGACAATGGATAGCCCTACCAAGCCAGTAACATCTGCTCAAAACCTGCAGTTCCTCTTTTCTTCTTCCAGCACTTACCCAAGCTAGCATGCACTTGTGTAAGTCTTTAAAGCACTGAACATCTAAGCATGTCACAATTCTATGATGTCTCATTTTTATAATTAGTACTAACATATGGCCCACAATCAGTGTGGGAAATTAAAATATTCTTTGGGAAGATGTCAAACCTAAAGGGATATATTTTTCAATAAGTGACGAGAATTAAATATGCAAATACTGCTTACAATAGGGATAGCAAGGAAATGGAAATTTAGCCCAAAAGGCATGCTTGCTCATTGTATCAAACACAGGGTTATTCTGCGCTGTACCTGTCAGTGCCAGTACAAATCAGAATATACAGTGACATGCAGAGAAGCTCTGCAGCCACTTCGGCTGGATTTCAGCAGTGCTGTGGAAAACCATACAGTAGATAAAACCAAAACCCACTGTGAAAATGCCAGCTATAGTTAACACACTGGTCTGAATACAGATTCATGGCAGATTGTATTAAACCATATTCTTTTCAGAACTTCAGCTGTCCCCTGGACAGGGACACCTCTGTAACATCTCCAGCGAGTAACACACCATGTGCTAGCAGGGGCCACTCTTATGCAAGCTCACCCCAATTCTTTGTTCAGAGATAAAAGCCCAACATCCCTAAAAACCTCTGGGTTGTTTTCATTCTTCTTCACTGGCTTCCAAGTAGGAAAGCTGTATCCGATTCAGGTGGCACCACCGTGACCACTGGCAGTAGGCATCCCGCCTCCCACCACAGGGAATGACCAACTCCAGAAGACAGCAGAATTAAACAAGGAGAGAATCAGAGCCAGCATCCACCTATTAGCAACAGGTTATCTCACTCCCCTGAGATAAGCCTTCAGGATCAACAGTTGTGCCTGTTACTCATTAACAATGTGTTAATCAATCAGTTGTACAGATCTAGATGAAACACAATCAGAAATACACAGAACATCTCCCAGGGACAACAGTGAACTGAACACCAGGAGAGTTTCCACAGCATCCAAGCGTTCACGACTTCCCTGGGAAGTCTGACTGGCTTTCCCTCAGATCAAAGGATCTAGAATAGACTAGTATGTGTGTAGCAGCAAAAATTCTTTGTAAAGTAGATAGCTTCTATGTACAGCTACTAACTTTACTCTTCACTACAGCATTATTTAGTGAGGAAAAAGAAAAAATTGAAACCACTGATGATCCCACATTAAGGAAGTAATATGCTCCAAAATTATTTGGTCATCATTAAGTTTCAGAATAACCGCTGAAATATGGAACCAGCTATACACTTCTCAAGACAGTTGTTAGTAAAGTCAAACCTGTTCAGTAAAACCCCTTCTTAAAGGCAACTTCAGCAATGTAAAAACTCACTAATTTGTCTGAATAAAATCCCGCACCCTGTGGTTAAGAATCTGTCAAGCAAGCCAAATAAGCTAAACAAGCAGAGTTGGCGTTTGACATGTCTCTTAAGAGTGAGCTGTGACAAGTTACTAATGATCTCAGTCAGAAAGCAACTAATAGTGTGCTGTAAAGGGTATAAAGGCATGAAGAAATCACAGATAAAGACCAAATGTTGAGTTGGGATAAACAGGTTAAAACTGTTTTCAGTGAACAACACTGCTCAGATCAGCTCTAAACCTATCCCTCCAAATGTTCTGCACCTTCTATTGTTAGGTGGATTCACCCTTAACAACACTGTAGCCTAAAATGTGCTCTAAATGTGTGAACAGCAGTATGTTGACATAAAAGTTATTTTGAATCTTAGTTTCAGCTCCAAACGTGCAACATTTGCCTACAGTAAGAGCTTCACAAAGCTGGAAAACTGGCAGTTGTGAAAAGGAATTAGAAGTGTTAACAGGTTGATGGAAGAAAAACTTAACTATTGCACTCTGTAGATGTCAAAAGAAGCAGGCAAGAAGGTAGATTACAGAGGGAGGAACCACTTGGACTAAGCTGGTAGCTGCAGACAGACAAGTTTGCAATGCCATCATCAGTGAGTTTCCTGACAGGCATTTCCAGTGAACGGGGGAAAAAAAAACCCAAAGAGAAACAACCCAGCTAGAGATAAGAGATCCATGCGATGCAAACAGTTTTCTTCCTTGCAGCAGCGAAGTATATGGGCCCTTCCTTATTCTTTTAACTATATTCAAGTTACTAATTTTATTCAAATCCTCCTTGCAGCTTGCTAGCTGTTGAAAGCTCTGTCTGATCCGTCTCTCACAAGTTTCAAAGGTGGAAGGAGAAATGTGTTAAGATGATGTCTTAATTTGTCCGGATAATTCAAATTTTTCTAAAATTACTACCACTGTTTTATCTAAGTGCTATACAACAACCAAAGATGGAAGTTGGTTTGCCATGACAAGAAATGAAACAGACCCAAGCTGTTCATATTCGCACTTAATTACTGAATAAATGAGAGCAATTGCATGGTAAGGTGATACAACTTGACACGGTTAGTTTCAACCTTGCATTTTCCTGGTGCGTGCATGTCAGAAAGGTTTGTTCTCCCTCCTCCTCAGCCCCTTCCCTCCCCATTTTCAGTTCTTGACTTTCATGTCTAACGTTGCATGGCATTAATTAGAATTATTAAAAGGAACGGTACAAGAGAAGCCAAACATACAAGGTATCAAGTTTTTGAAACCTATTTCAATTTTATCAGGTTTTCTTCCTAGTATCCATGCAGCAAAGATTGCCTCTGCTTGAAGACAAGAGTTAATGGACAATTGGGAAGGCATGGTGAACTGAGGTCACAGAATTAAATAATATTTAAGAGCACAATACAATATGCGGTGACACAAATGACATTTTTGCAGGGAAATGGTGATATTAGCCTGAGAGCAAATGAATGATGCGCATCCTTCCCACAGTTAAACCGTTCTTTAATAGAGACAAAGCATAAGAAAGAATGCAAAGACTTTTAAACACAAGGGAGATTACAACCTCAAACCTTAAGACAAATTTTAACTCATATTAATAAGGTTGCTTTACATCACTGCAGTAAAAGAAAGGGATCATTAAGACCTTTACACTGTCAAGACATCAAGAGTAGAACAGAGCACCTTTAATATAAATGAGATAATCAGACCTAGCAAGATTCATATCTTGGGGAAAAAAATCTTATATACATTACTATGTAATATTATACAATGTTAATATATATATTATTTAGGAGCAGGGCATTCAGGATGTGTACAGCCAACAACTCTCTTGGTTCCTCTGCTAAAAAATGAAGAGTAAACAATACTTTTTTTTCAGATTTCACTCTGAAATCTGAAGAGGACCAGGACTACCAGTAGCCATGGATGTTGATGCCTTAAATAATTTAACATAAACACATAAAATTAAACTCTTATGTTTTCAAATATAGCACAAAAAAATAAAGGAGCTTGTTCAGTTGAGTTTGCTTGCTTCTTCCAGTCTTAACAGCCTTTCAATTCCTTTTATTCATCACTATTTCCCAGTGAAAGAGCATCCACATATTTGACATGCAAATCTCAAGGCGTTGTGACATGGCTCAGCCTTCATGACAAATATTATTCAATTAGCTGTGTTACTGCTTATTTCGGAATGCACGAGGTCACTCCTCCGATCATATAAATCATTACACAAATTCTTTCCACTTAAAGAAGCACAAACCCTCTCAAAAAAATCTTAAATTTTAACTAAAAAACACCGAAAAATTACAAAAAATAGGTTTCTATTAAGAGTTATAAAGGAATACTACAGTTATCTGTAGTGAGATTATGATAATTCAAAAGTCACCAGTCAGTGTAATAGAAATGTCATTTTAATATTCACAACAGCAACAATAAAAAAAGGGATTTTTCAGTGACAAACTTTAATATTGAGATTCTCAAGAAACTCGGGGCACTCTTTGTTACTGAAAATAATTTTGACTCCTCATTTACAGAAATGTACTTCACTCCTACAATGCTACTAAGCCCTACAAACCTGATTTTACACTGATGACTTCAGGTATTTGGACAAGAAAGTAAAGTCAGCTGAAAACATGCACAAAAAAACCCGAACAGTTTTGCAGGCCAAAATTAAATGACTTTTGGGAATATTTTCAATTTTCAGTAATGTAAGTTATTAATAACAAGAAAGAAAGGAAATGCTATGTACATTTTGTGCAACACTAAGTTTCCCATGAGTGGAAGCATATCTCCGAAGTAATGGCAGTAAAATAACACGCGACAAAAATACGCAGGGGCTCCTTAAATGTCAGCCATAGCCTGAACACCTCAAATCACCTTCCACTTTCTCATTACCTGCCCTGACAGCACATGCAAAAAGCAAGGAGAGCACAAGCAGCCCTTCAGAATGGCAATGAGATCCAGGAGATGCAGCGAGGCAGCACAGAGCGGGCAGGAGTGATCTTTCATATCATCCCTACGTTGCCGTTCGGTTCTCAAGCAATTCGGTCCTTTCCCAGAGCTCACAACCACCACCTTGGAGCACACACAGACTAAACTACGCTCTTCTCACATGGAATGAATGATGTCTTACCATCGCAAGTGACACCACCCTTCCTAAAGGAATTTAGGCAGCACAGAGCCGATGGATTTGTAGAGTAAACAAGAACGGCTTCGGGAGCACAAGCTGCTTTATACCCTTCCCATTTTCCCCTCTTTTGGTGAGTCTGATGCCTCACCTGCCTAATCCGTTGAGTTTCTAAAGAGTTCCCAAGCAAGACTCCCATCCTGAGAAGGTCCTGTTACATCTAAGCCTGCTAAAAAAACTGCACTGCCTTTTGTCTTGGCTCTCTCTGTTGGAAGCCATGGGCTGAAAAGCATCGCCCTGTGACTGCACAGGGGTACCCCGGCGCAAGGCTAGAATGCGACCTTCACCCAGCACCAAAGTGCTCACCTGGCACAGCTAGCACTTCATCTTCAGATAAGCGCTTTCCTTCCCTTCTTCCCGCATCCGCTGTGCTCTAGTCAAAAAAGTTGTATTAAGGAGACTGACTTTTTAGGCTTGTCGTACTCTATCGTGAAAAATCGCTTTACTATGGCCACAACCAGTAGAGCACTTAAACGCAGGCTTAGCCAAGTCCTTGATTAGTTCTGTTAAAACCAATGAGGAATGCATGAGCTTAAAATTCATTTCATGTATAAATGCTCTGGAACAGGCTCTATATTCCTGCTGTAACATCACCCCTACCAATTTCATTTCTTTCCGGTTCATCAGGCAGTTCTTGCTTCTGGCATAATACACCCAATTCTTTCACCAAACAGCGTAAGTAGTTACAGCATCTTTCACCGAAACTTCCTCCAAAAAAAGAGTGAAAAAGCACCCTCACAAACTGCCTGCCCCCCAGCATTTTTATCGTCGAGAAAAATTTAAGTTGTTGAAGGGGAAATCCTCAGCAATATGCTTGAGTTTTTTTAAAATAAAATTATATGCTAATAAAAACAAGTTATTTAAAATTAGTTTCTGTCTATTCACAAAGAACAGTATTTTCATAAAGCATTAAATACCTGGAGATTTTTTTAACAGTTTTGTAGGGGAAAAAAAAGCTTATTACAATTCAAAGACAAAACAGAATCTAACAGATCTGCGACAGCACTTTTAGTAAATGCACAGCAAGCAAAAGGAATTTTAATCCTTACATACAGCCTGTAAGATGAGGTAGGAATTACTGCGCCTACCAGGGAGATCTGTCAAATACCCCCCCACTATATTTACACTCCCCATGAAGCCCAGCCCTCGCTACTCTTCCTGCTTGGCAGCCGGAGGTGCAGGTTGGAGCGACAAATACTGGAAAACGACCCGGCTACAGCACCTGAGGCTCGAGTCTGTAGAGAACCAGCCCAGGACATCGCCTTCCGCAGGGCTACTGGCCCATCTCATCAAACAGGGCTGAACTCCACCAGCCTCACTGGATGCAACGGTACAAAACAATATCCCTTGGTAATACAATGAGTGAAGAAGTAAGATTATTTATCATTGTGCTTTGCAAAGGGAACTTCTTAGGAAGCAGCAGGAGGCTTTCTATGTAAAAAAATCTTCCTTGATTGGCTCTTTGATATTAACAAAAGGCTCTATTCTATCCTCAGTGTGAGCACGTAGTTGCCTTTAATGCTAAAAGAAGTGACACATGCACATGGGAGAATTTTCACTGTAATCTCTTGCAATAGCATCTTCAGTTTTCACAGCTCTCTACCGATGGTCACATTCTGAAGGGAAGAACACCCTACCTGTTCAAAAGTTAAAGGCAGCCAGTGTATCTAAAGGATGGAAGTTCACAAAGCGTGCTGCTAAAGCTGATCAGACCCAGGGTCAGGGTCCAGCCAAATCCTCTCTGTAGTAAGTCACATTCTGTGTTTATTCATGAACACATGGAGAGAAAACAGAAGTTTACAACTGGAGTCAGACTTGGATTTCATACACAAGTTGAAAACCCAGCCCTTGCACTAAATAAGCAGAAGAATTGGGTATCAGCTAATTTCTACTGATTTTCAAGATGAAAAAGCAGTACTGTGTGTTTAAGGCAGGCTGGCTGCACAGCAATTAGTTTCACCTTGTAGAAACGTGACATCCTCCAGCACACAAAAAGCTACAACTCCGCTACACTGATGAAAAGCTATGAAGGAATATTGGGGAACATTATGTTCCAGGAGGACATACACCTCCACTTCCATCCTGCACAAATTTCCAAATTAGTTTTAGTGCAATCATTTGTTTGACTCCACTGCTTTTTCCTCATGAAAAAGTCACATTCTTCTATACAAGGATTGCATTTTCCAAATAAAGGGAATTGTGGCTGAAATGCTGATTACCCAGAAGAAACCCTAACAAAAGAAAATGTCATAAACTATAACTGCACACTACACAATATATGCAGTTTCACTGCAAATGCAGCCCTGGCCACAAGAACAGGAATGTCTTTGGAGTCCCATTACGTGTAAGAACAATAAGATATTTATGAATGGGCAGTAGCTGCTTGTGCTCATTGCCCTGGGAGAAGCATATATATTCATAACAGCTAGTGGACTTGAATTCAAGTTCCACACATTTACCTTGCTTCAGAAGAAAACACAGGCTGCACCACAGTCCAGGATTTAAGACTCATCCAAAACAGTGTCAGTTTTCATGGGAAGGAAAACAATAATCCATAGTCAGCTAATACATGAATACATTCAAGTACATGCTCCATCCTGGAACATACTTTTGACAACTGTGTAGTGAATCCTTGACTGAACGTACTATTCAGTATGATTCAAAATCTGCTTTTCTTGAGGGAATTTCCATGAGTACATTCTCAATTATATAAATAACCTATCACTAGATACTTATCAGAGACTTCCCTTATTCAGAAATAACTCCTGTGAATAAGCACTCAAAAAACCCCCCCCCTTTTTTTTTTTTGCTATTTCTTCCCTTTTGAATTACTAGCAGCTTGAGACTTCAGTATTCACAGAAGAATTACATACTTTCTGCTGCACTGGAGATGCATAAAAATGTAAGAATCCTGAAAAAAACAACAATCAAAATGGACAGTCAGACTCAGGAGATCTTTGGTCTGTCTAACATAACCTCTGGCCCTAACACTGACTAGTACCACAGAGAAGAAAGGTATACTGTAATGCACAAGTACAGAACAACCTGCCCACAAGAAACTTGTTTTTTTCCTGTAACTATGCCATAAAACATTGGGGTGGGAGGGGGTGTTTATCCTAACTTATGTTAATGCATACACTCTAATCATCCATGTAAATGTCAGTTTTTCTTTTGAATTTATGCAGTTAGACCAAGATACCTAGTTTGCCGAAAGCCCCCAAAGCCAATTATGTATTGTATAAAAAAAAAAACCAGTTTCAAACAGTTATCTCCATTTGCCTTTCAATGTAGTTCTTTGCTCTTGCTGTAAGTTAAAGTGCATGATTTATTTATACACATCCCCCCCCACTGACTGCTCATCCTCTAACCTAAGATGGTTCTATTTCTTCCACTACGTCATCACAAGGAATTCCTTCCAATGCCACAAATCACTTCTGCCCATCCTGCAGTCCTTCTCTATTTTTACTGCATTTTCTTCAGTGTGATGCAGAACAAAATGAAGAATTCCTATTATAAAGCATCATGATGTAAACCAGCAGTAACTACTAACCACAGATTAATACTATTCTGGGTTATAAAATTATTTTTGTTAATTTCTTCTTTTTTTACTTTTTCTTAAGAGCCAGACAAAAGCCTAACCTGCTAGCTTTTTTCCTTCAGCAAGTGTAGTTAATTTAACATTCAGCAACATGCAATTAGGTCAAATTACGCACTCAAAAGTCTTTACTTGGATTTGTCAGCTGCAAAATTTCATCTGCCATCACAGCGGCTGTTCCCTAAGCTTTGCTAGATACCCCCTAAAGTCCATCAGCCTTCCTCCAATTCATTTTGTATCACCCACAAATCCTACCATCTCTTTACTCATCTTTTGGGATTGCTATACAACATTAATAACATTCACCCTACTACTCATATTCCTACATCTTCCCGTTAATCTTCTATGACCTCCAAGTGTCCAAGCACCTCTAAGCATGACACACACCCTAGAAGACAGTATAACCCTGAGTTACGCTACGCCACAACTCCTGCGGAAGGAATGGTTCCAGTGAGTCTGCCTCATGCTTCTCCATTCGACATTCTTAAACATTTCTTATAGGATAGCAGTTTGGAATGAGAACTTTCTGAAAGTCTTGGAAAAAAGTTATAAGCCTTAATGTCTTTAGCACAAAATAATAGTCTGGTTTACTTTTAGTTGTACTTGTGCATCACCTTTAGTTGCACTTGTACCTTCTTCATTGGACCTAGTTGTAGAAACACCCATAACAAGACACAATTATAGTCTATCATCTTGTGTAGCTTTCTTTGCCTCTTCCTCCTAGGAGAATTCTACTCTTAATGGAGAAAAGGGCCATAGACATCCTGTGATCCAACAAACCCTTTCAATAGGCAGCAACATAGCCAAGAAAAGGAGAGGTTATGCTTTGATGTGAATCATCAAATTTCCACAATATTTCACTAAACCTGTCTAACTGCTGCTACCACCACCAACTGATATATTTTCTTTCTTCTCAGTCCTTAGCTGGGCAATCCAAAAGTGGGGCAACAATCCAGCTTGAAATACTACATACTAGCGAAATTCACTCCTATTGTTGAAAAAGCATTTGTCCCAAAAGGCACTCTTCTAACCTCAGAGGTCTGCAAACAGCAATGCTTCTAAGAGCTCACAAACATTCCACACAAAACCTGTATCCATTTAAATGTCAGCTCACAAATGTACCTAAGATGTATAAAGAAAGCACTTCCATTTCTGGGATTTTAGAAAGTTCTTTGGTACACTAGGTTGCAGTCAGCCTTCAGTAAGAAATTGTTACAATGGGTCAGAGATGATTTTATAGCAGCAAATGCTACATTGAGGCTCCATTCTCACTGCTTTTTTCATCTCTTTTTGAGGGGGGAATTTCTTCCATGTTTTTAAAAACAGTTTATCCTTGTTTATTTCAGCTATTGTGTTTCCATCTAAAATCATCAGAATCAATGATTCAGAAACACTACTATAGGAATATTTTTTTTCTAAAAGCACAGAATCAGATGGTCATTTCTATCTTAAGAAACAGCTTTCTAAAGCAAAAATAGCATTGATCATCTCAGCTATAAACACAGCATCCGAATACATCCAAAGATGCAATACATTTCACCTTCCTAGTACTTATTATCAGCAAAAGCTTTAAAGTATAAGAACAAGAGTAGGTAACAAACCACAAACATTATTGAAACTGGGAAGCAAAGTAGTCCAGTAACTTAAGATGTAGGCCATGTGATCATAAAATGCTTAAGAGAAGCAATTCTGAATTTAGTATTTTAGAAAAAGAATGGTACATTATTTCTTGTCTAGAAGGGAACAATATAGTAAATGCTGGATGTAAAAGTGAGATGGACTGTAGGCATATAGCTTCCTTTCTTCAAAGGAAGAGGACTACCACCTCACAACCGTAGATTGTTCCTTCAGACTTAATTTAATAAATTGCCAACTCTCTGCCAATTTCATACTCTGCAGTTTATGTTGTACTGCTACAACTTAACCATCACTTACTGAAATGACATCACTTACATCACACCCTTCAGTTAAAAATTAAGCAAGTTTCTCAGCCTTGTGACTGCAAAGTAAAAAACTTGAAAATGCATGATCCTTATGAACAAAAAAACCAGAAAACAAATAATAAAACAAACATAGCCTTTTAATTTAATCCCAACTTAAAAATTGTTGGAGACCGAAAGAACTGTACTTTTAATTGGCTGGAGAGTAAAAAGATGATTAATAGATAATTGATAATAAGGAAATCTTTGTGGATTTGACTCTTGAACACCATTGTTAGTATTTCTGCAGAAAAATAATGCTTCCTTTTTCCTGCTATCTAGTAAACATAAAACATGAATTATCTAAGCACGCATCAATCTTCTGAAAGGTGGACCTTAACCAAAAGCCTCCGTAAGTCTAGATAACAAATTGCTCATCAGCTGCCCTCCCAGCAAGCTGTCCTCTCATAGGTCTGAGGTTGTTCAAGACAGACATACTGATTCTTTACAGCCTGTTTTGTGAGGACCTACTGTAATACAGTTCTGATCAGATGGAGACAAGCAAACAGTTCACTTTTCTTCATCACTAACACAGGTTAAAAAATTATCCTCAAGTCCTCTGAAGAGTGTACAATGTGGTATTGAACAGACCATTTCATTCTTCATTACTCAAGGGCATTTCAGCATGAACCCATTCCTATTCATGCAAAGCCTCAACTAAATGCGCATTCAATCCCACTGACATCAGCTGAGGCTTTAGTCTAATCATCAAGCACACACTTAAGTACCCCCACTGAATATACGCCTCCTGAATGGGGCTTCAGACACTTCATACATGGGAGACACAGAGCCCCTGCTGAAAACGGAAGAGTGTGTATGCTACATGAATGATGAGATAAGGAAGGCGCTGAAACGTTACAGAAATGCCACAAGCGGAGTTTACATCCCGATGCAGGCGACGGTCAATGTACTAGCACAGGTTCTCCTACATGCAGTGAGTGAGTTGGGCTTCTTGGGACACCTCCAAGTAAAACCACGTTCTGTACGACCAAGCTTTTTGCTTGGTAAGTCTCACTCCTGCTCAAGCAACATCAACCACAGAAAAAAGATCTGGCAATAAATTGGACGGATTAAATTGACCAAATCTTCAACCATCCTAGACACCATTTCCCAGATAACAAAAATGGCAATTTGTTAGCATTGTTTTTCTTTCTCATATTTAAAAAACAAAATACTCCCATCCCCCAATTGTCAGTTTTCAGCTAAACCCTAATATTACAGATGAACTCCCTACCACAGTGAAACATCCTGACAGTACACTGTGGGTTCCTTTAATGAAACAAACAACAAAAAAAGGATGCAGTGTTTCCAAGTAAGTTTTCTATTCAAAAAAGGAAAAGCTGATTCCACCTGCATGGAGTCAGCTACACTACTCCAAACTAAAGAAACTGCTAAAAACTAACAAGATCCATAGTCCTATAGAGCAGGTTAAAGGAGAAGTGTAAAGTGAAAAAGCAACCACTAACGTGTTTGCAACAAACACAATTTAGATCACACTGCTTGGGAACAAAAGTTTCACCAAAAGTGAAAGATATGATTTAAAAAGAAAAGAAGAGTGTGTGTTACATTTGCAAAGGTGTTTTTTTTCTTCCAAAGCAATAAAAAACTTTTAATAGGCCTAATGCAATCCAAAACTTAAGGGTTTTTTCTATCTTATGTTTTATAAAATTAACCTTACTTTTACTTATTTCTTATCTCTGGTCCTGAGCAACAGTTCATGACCAGAACAGGTCTGCTGTTCAAGGCAACTTTCACACTTTAGGACACTGACTTTGGCCTAATGGAAAGGAAACACTGCTTTCTGACATGATGAATTATCTTTTTGACATAACAGACAGGATCGTTGCTCCTCTCCGAGCTCAATCTTATTTCATGGTCATTTTTATCAAATCAGTGTTGGTGGTAATACATCAAATGCTTAGAATTTCAATGAAATTGTCATTACAAAGGTTTTCAACCTGCTTGTGGTTTAGTCTCAACGTCTTTCCATAAGGTTTTGCTGACGCTCCTGGGTAGTTCCCAGTAAGGCTCAGCCTTTTTGGCAGCTCTGTGACTTCAGCGAGATTGGGGTACAAGGGAGCCTGTCCCACATTCCCTGCTCTCCTGATTTCACAGTGGTGAACACGGCGACCTCTATCCTTGTATTCTGACCCTGGGTACCATCCAGGTTGTTTTGTATTTCTAAATATCACCAAGTGGCTGGCTTTGTATTTTGTAGCAAGTTGAAAACGGCAACAGGCAGTTAGGACCTACGGGTTGATAATAAAGCTATATACATACACACGTATATGTATTTAAACCATCTAGAAATAGTTTCTATATTAGTTATGGTTATACACAATACTTATTAGTTTATAGTTATATAAGCAATCTATATTTATATTAAAAATACATCCAAAAAACCAAAGACACACACACACACATATATATAAAACATACAACATAATAATTAACAGTATTCTTTTATTACATCTAATCACATTGAAAGCCAAAAGCAGCCAATAGATACAAAAGTCACATACTAGGTATTTGGTCCTTTAAAAATTACATCTTCCAAATGATGGTACCTCCAGTAATTATCTACATAACTTTATATCTTTTTCTTCTTCTCAAAGAGCCCTTTCTCTCTTCCTTTAACATAATATTACAGTTTGTTCAATTTCAGTACCTGATAACAGAGCACTGACTTTGCAGAAGTACCCAATAGCTCACCTCTTACACATATGTACTACAAATAAAGCCAGATGATGTTGAACCGGTCTTCTGAAGCTACCATTTTAGAAAAACTATGAACAACTGAGAAAAATATCATTGCATAATTTTTAACAAAACAATATGGAACCTGATGCGATGCATTAACGGTCCATAATGTTATTGAACAAGACTACAAGACAGACACTTTACTTGCACTTGCTTGTCAGACAATTACTCTCTGCTACTGTAATACTTCATGTGCATACTTCCAAGGAAGACTCATGAACGCACAGGTTCATTAAGGGAATGAGAGAATCGATTGTAAAATGGAAAAGGCCGAGTGAGGTCATATTTCAAAGAGATGAATATGGTACACTCCATTATGTTGTAATCAGCCTCTCTCTTTCATCCTAAGAACTGTAATAGTCTATCCTAATTTTCAAGAGGAAAAAAAAAATTCTCACTGCCTGCATCATACCTTCATCCCAAATACAGTGAGGAATTCAAATGCGCTGCAGGCAGTTTCCATTTACCATGGTCTTTGGAGCAGACGGTATTGATGTTGCTGACCATTTTTCTCCTTAATAAGAAAAACATTCAAATGCTACTAATATTGCTGCCTTGGCAAACCACATTTAATAAATGGGACTTGCCCTGTACATGACACATACAACATCAATCAAGGCTGAATTTTATTTCAATTTATTATGGTTGCTGCCTAAATGAAAAAATGCTTATATCGTTAAAATGTCTTACAATATAAATGTGCAAATGATGTAATCACCCATTTTGTGAGAAAATTCTGATTTTGATTAAAAATATCTACAGTTCAACTTCTAAATATTTAATAAATGCAAAACCAAAAAAACCAAGCACATTAAGAAACCGCAGTAATTAGTATCTGGTGTAATATGATTTTATGCTTGATAGCTTTTATCTTCAGAAGATGGGAGTTTATACGGTATTCTTTTAAAATTATAAGAGCTGCCTTTTTGTTGAAATCATCCACAATAGATTACTTTAATCTTGACTTCATTCAGAACTCTCACATGTGTGGGTTTTTTCCAAGTTATCATTTATCACAGTTCTTTGCTTGCTATAGCCAGCTGCCTCCAGACTCTGAACCTGGTGGCCTGCAAAAGCCCTGAAAGCTTTCCAAGCTCAGCAACTCTGGACACTACACGATTACCAAGGGGTAGAAAGCAGCATCTTCCAAGAAAACAGACAACACTCAATTTCATAATTGATTAGAGCGCACGAACCTGTCCCAGCTGTAGAGACAAAATTTAATGCTTGGCACAGTCCCACGGGCAAGCGCGGCAGCCGACTTCCCCAGGAGCTCGCTGTGATGATGGCTCTCCTGGCTGCTGCCTCCAGAATTGCACAAAACAATGCGGGCAAAGTAACAGCCATGCTGCGGTGAGCACTACAGGTTGCCAGGTCAACCCAATGGTATTTAAACCTCATTAAACTGTCATATACTCTCTATTATTAGCATACAGTTATTATATAAATACAATACTCCCCCTTATGAACAGCTGACTCTTTCTGCAGTGTTCATTTGGCAATGCTCAGAAGTCCAGAGCCTAAATGTACTGTAACATATCAAAGAACCATAAATGCTTACAAAATTTCACAAGCACATAACAGGCCAGGAAAAAAAAAAAAACAAACAAAAAACCCCAAGAAACCCACACAACAGTTCCTACTAGAAAACAAGAGTTTAGCATGGATCTGTGGGCAACTTCCTCATGTTTTCCTTACTCGGACAAAAATATTTGAAACTGAGTCTGGATGCAACAAGCAAAAGATTGAACTGCAGAAATGGTCTCTCAGCATGTATAGGAAACCATGATAAGATGTGATGAACAGATAGGTAGTATAGTTACACACTACATCACTTAGTGCTGCAGTTCGTCAGGTAACCACCACTCATGCACAAGTCCCAGCATCTTTGATGAGAGGCAAGGCGGCATGCAAGGTTTTTGCCTTGCACTGCATTTTATCATAACCGAGAACTGAGGAGCAATTTGAACTTGGCCTTTAAAAAACACAATGGATAAATAACTGGAAACGAAGGAAGTGCAGGAAAGCTACATGACAGATAAATGGGACTTTTATAACATTGCATATTGTAAAGTTTGCCAGAATGTGCTGAAAGAAGAGCCAGTTAAAAAAATCACATCCTGCTGCAGCTGTCCAACTTTATAGCCAAAATGTTCATATTAATTCCATTAAACAATTAGAGAAGGAAATCCAAAATATTATTACAAGTATGTTGGCTTGACACTGTATTTCTTCCAGATTTAATAACAGATACAGTACTCTCAACTTCAAAGGGTGATGAATTTATACAAATTGTGGGTATTCACACCCTCAGGGCCACAGAGCAGTTGTCCCATGGAAATCCTACAAAACCTAAACTTTACTATACGTTTCTGACAGACATTTTAGAAAAGAAAGGATATTCTAGTAGTTATGGAACTAGCCTGACATTTAGGGGATCTCAATTTAATTTCCTTGTCTGCCAGACTTCCCTTCATAATCCCAGACACAGTAAATCATTTTCCTTACCCTAGTTTCTCATCTTTGGAATGGAGAAGATCATTTAAGTACATGAATCAAGCAAGTTTTAAACAAAGGGAAAAAAATATCCTTTTCTTCTATATTTTTTTTTCCCCTCCAGTAGAAAGTCACCTGAATGCTCAATCTTCCAAAGGCATTGATTTTATGCTGTTGCCTATCTTGAAATCAACAAAACTATTTATAAGTAACACACCTTATATGTTGCAGGTCTTCATGCCATCGGAGAGCTTTCCATTTCAAAACTCCTGCTTTGTGATAGGGAAAGATATAGAAGAATGAGCACTGGGGAAGTTAATAAACAAAATGCATTCATGGCCCATTACTTCAAATAACTTTACTATATAAATAGTCCACTCATAAAATAATGGCCTCAATTAACATTTAATTCTCACACAATGCATTTGTAATGTACTGCAAGGATTAAAAGTTCTGCATGAATATCACTATTCTAGAAATGCCACAACTTGTATAAGAAGTACTGACATAGTTTCCACTTGATTAAAAACAGTTCCTAGTCTTTCCCCACCCTGCTTCTCTAGAAGGCCTCCTTGTCCTAGAAGAATCACAAGAAAAAATACTCTACTACTTGTGGGAGCTCCCAATCTGCTAGCTGACGATGATCTTCAGCCTTGGTCTGAAAACTTGTAAGCACACTAATGCAACACTACTACAGAGGAGAAAGCTCAGAGGGTCCCACCACCCTGGGACGTGTGGTTTGAGATTGTTCGGGAAGCAAGCGATGAGAATTCGCTGTGTAAGTCCATGCTTCAACCCTTTTCACAACAAGGTGGAACAAAGCAAGTTTTCTGAGACACCCCTGCCCCCATCAGCTAAAAAAATGCCAGCGCTGCCACTGCAGGGAGCAAACACTTGAGTACAAGACCAAGGCAACAGTGGAAGAGTCTTTGACTTTATGTGGACATTCTGACAGCAGCATGTGCTACAAGGGCAGCTTGTGATGCTTGTAACTTGGTAGATCTAAATGTCGTGTGAAACAACCTCCCCTCACTCAGCCATCTTAGTGTTTTCCAAGCTAATGCATTCTCTTTTAGCACAGAAAATTAAGAAGTTAACTGGGAAAGAGAGTATCTTTGTAATATGTGGTTACTTTTATCCTGCAATACAATGACTGAGCATTGATGAGATGATAACTCAGTCAATTAATCAAACACCAACAAAACACATTCTAACAATGACTGCCACATTCATGGTGTCATTTTAGGAACTGACTCCAGTACACACAGATATTTTTTTTGTCCCATGGGTTTGACCTGAATCCTAACGAAATTAACTGCTACAAGAAACCAAGCCAGTACAAGCTACTAGCTTTCAGGGCATGCTGCAAAACCTGTTGAAAAAGCCAACGAATGTTTCCCCTAGAAACCAGAAAGAAGGAAGACCAGAAAGCTCCTGGAAATCTAAAATAGACCTCACTGTGCTTTGATGAAGTAGTGCTTTGATGGTGAAGTGAAGGATTAAAAAAAAAAAAAAAAAAAAAAATATTAAGAGTTAGCATAAGACAGAGATCTAAATATAAAATCCTGCCAACACCTATTATCCTCAAAATGTATTTAGTGACATGTTAGGACTTCTGCCTGGGGGTTCATCTAAGGCACGAAACAAAACCTAATTCAAGGAAAATTAATTATACAAAAAATAAAAATGCTTTTCAGCTATTATTTCCCTTGCAAGTATTGTCTTCTTTTAAATTTATTGTTAATACTGTATGTTAGCAGTTGTCCCTAATAAGCTCTGCATACATCCAAGAAAACTGCATACACTGACAAAGACACTTCTAGTTTTGCACAACACATGGCTTTTTTATATATGTTCTCTTGAAAACTACTCCCTTACAAAATGAAAATTCAGCAGAATCTCTAATAGCTTTCATATTTCAGTCTAATAGGCAGCGTGGCATTGCACTGCCACCCACCTTTGCTACAATATTGCACAGCACATTTAACAGACATTTGCTTCCTTCACACAGTCCTTATGCGCAGCTTCTGCAGGACCTTAGTATTAACATTTAACAGAGTCTATGAGCATAAAGCACATTTATGAACACCTGCTAGAACATTTTATTTGCCTTAAGAGTTTTATTATAACTGTTAAATTTTCTTGCTATGCTTTATGGGCCAAATCCTGGTCCGGTTTTAGCCTAAACTCCCATTGACTTCAACAGGAAGCAGATTCGGTTGTATGTGGGTCTCCATACAAATTCAATACAGCTTTAAACAAAATGAGATCGCTGGTAAGCACAATACTGGACAGAAAAAGCCAGTGCCTAGCAGCTCTAAACAAAACCACTGAACCCAGCCTTCAAGTAGAATTAAAAATAATAAAAGAAAATAACCCTCACACCCACAAGTCTGTAACCTTCACGCTGCACTACAAAACCTGACGGACTCTGAGGCTGGAAGTACCTACCAGACATACAGGTATCCCACCCACAAAAGCCTATGGCCTCCATGCCTCGGTGGGATGTTCTACCATCAACCACTCCCTCTCAGATCACTCACCAATGCTCCTGTCACCAAAACCTTTGTCCTCTGTATTAAAGGCACCAAAGGCCAGAATCTGGCCATGTCTGCATCAATCTCCTCCTCTGACACCTCCGGACAGTCACAGCCCTTTGCAACAACACAAGACAGCCTGGAACAAAGCGCACAGAGCCAGAAGGTGTAGCTGGGGAGCAGTCCAAGGAAGACGTTGCAGAGGAAGCCATGCCAGAAGCCTGACTGTTCTGAACGTGTTCTCTACAACTGCTGCCCTTTCACAGAGTTTTACCATCATTACTGGAAACGTTCGTAACAGCCCTGTGAGACCAAATGGGACTACATACAAGCGAGCAACACAGCTCTTCGCTGCTGTGAGGAGTCCACGAAGTCTGCTTGGAACTCCTCTAAGAAGACTGAACCTCATTTGAAAATACATAGGCATTACTTTGATCACCATGATAGAAAGACCTGAAATACTAGAGACAGACAGCTAGGAAACAGTAGACAATACCGTAATGCCACTTCTGTTTCACAAAAGCTTGATGGTAAACGCTTGATTCAATGCATACTATTAAGCCCCCAAAAAATCAAAACAATTATAAAAATGTAATTATAGACACAATGAAGAATGGCAACAGATGAAATGTTAACAGATCTAGCACCATACACAAAAATCATTGATTTTCTCTGATTACTACTTAAGTGATCAGAGTGTATGAGGTCCTAGTTGCCTGCTTGCTCTAGATTTTATTAATGCTCCAATATCAGACACCCAATTTGGAAATCAATGCTTACTTCATCATTTTTCTCTGAAGGATTCTATTATTCACAATTGATTTAACAGAAATGAAAGGCTTACCATTAACAAGACCCAGCTGCTGACACTTCTTAGATGAATTATTGAACTTCTAAAAGTGAATTAACTTAACCATCACCAAGACTTATTGTCTGATGTTTCTCATACCAAAGTCACTGTATTTATAATTACAGAACCAAGCAGTCGAAAGTAGCTTCTTTGCCGCCTCCTTGAACACCCACCATATACACCAAGGAAAAATTAAGATTTGCAAAGCTACAAATAGGAGTTATGCACCACAGACAGTCAGTGAAAGCTTAGTGTCTAACTGCCTTTTTATGCCCTTAATCTTCATCTTCTTTCTAAAACTCAAAGGTACAGGTTGTTTCAAGCTTCAGATAAAAGGAAAGCAAATTTATGGCAAGTTACTTCTTTTGCCAATGAGATTACCACAAAGATCCTTAGAGCTGACCATGCCTTGCCAAAAGCCTACAGAAGAGGATTACTAATTCACTTTGTACCTAAAGTGAAGACCCATCTTACGAATTGAGATAAAAGTAGCAAGTATTAGACAATTGCAAGTAGAAGTAGTACTACAACTCCACCCCCAAAAGCAGTGTAAATGTACAAAGCAGGAGGTCTATGCACAAAATCTGTCATCTGAGATAGGGGGCTATCTGCTCAGAACACAAATCCATCATGCCCATTTTCCAGTCTAAAAATGACCAGGTGAATTTAGTTCCTCATGTAAGAGCTTTTGTTCTGCAGATTACAACCTAATCAAAGTCCAATACCAAGAAAGAACGGGGTCGGAAGGGCAGTTCATCAGACCAGCCTCTGTGTTGTAATCCTATGAATTAACTTCAGCCTCAAATACTATGCATTCCCTAGCAGGTACACTGCTAATAATGCTATTCATCAGTGACAAGTGGTGATAAAAATCTTGAGCATCAGTGTTAACACCACCCAGCCGCACTGGTCTACGAACAACTTACCGTCAAACACACAAGGACCTGTGCTAGGCAATATGCTATCCTTAAGCCACGGGTTAGCAGGACCACAGCTGTCTAGTGGCATATCAAGAACAACTGTTCAGCTATCAAAACCAGTAACATTTCAGGTCTTACTAGACTTCTTGCTAATCTGTACTACCTGGCTGAATACGCTTTCAAAATGCTATAATGGCAACTGCTGTCTCCTTTAGCATTCGCCATACTTGCAGAGCTCAGCTTGATTATACTTCCCTCTGTAACTGCTCTGAAGACTTCAGCTCACAACCAAGTTGAGAATCTCATGAAATCCACTCAGAACATCTTCTGGATTAATAACAAAAATTTCTGCCTTCCTTTTATGGTAGAACGATGAGATAGCATACCTCTTCTATCCTTTTCATACAAGCTGAAAGTCAACAACTGCCCAAAATCACTACAGCCTCTTCTCAGAGCCCTCAATGGATTTGACGGGTTGCACGCTGCTGGAGGCAAAACATCTGGGCCTTTTTCACTAGGGTTAGTATCTGAGGAGGATATGCTTAGAGCAAACCAATCTCTTCTTGAGTGCTGTACTTCTCCTTCCCAAATCCCTCCATCTGTTTTAACCCCTTTCTTACTGGAACTAACTTTTTAAAATCCTGCTTACATTGGACAAGAAATTTAAAAATTAACGAAAATGGGAAGGAAAGAGCCTGACAGACAGAGCCTCCCAGATCTTAAGTCCTACTGCCTTAGGAAAACAGGCCAAAATCATGAAATTATGATTATGTTGAAAATATTTAGGTACCCAGATTTTTCAACGTGCCTCTTCTCTCTAGAATAACACTTTTGAAATGGATGCTGGCTGGCCATAATTGAAGCCTGGTTAAATTTGATATCTGCATGAAACACATCTCAGCAAGTAGGTTATAATAACTTTTTTAAAAAGACATGGACATTGGCATGTTTCCTGCCTTTCTTGCACTCATTTTTTCCAGTATTTCCCACATTGTGAAATACCTCGTAATGTTATAAAGACAGAGCAGATTGCAAAAGTGGTCCTAGTGGGTCCAATGGGAGTAACGTGGTCAGAATCTGGCATTCAATAAAGTTTCCATTTCTACATAGGTTTCATTTATTTTTCAGTTTAAAAATAAGACCATATTTTGGCATGTAACTAGAGCTGCTCCTGCAACGCAAAAGAAATAACACTGCTGGCAAGCCTCAGAGCTGTTCCAAGACAAAACTGTGTTGGCAGAACTTTTAGAAAACTTCTTTTTGACTAGAGGCACAATTCAACACCAGCATAAATGGGAGAAACTTCACTGAAATCAATCATGTTAAACGTGCTTACTTATTGCAGGTCTCCATCCGCATTAAGTTTATATAATGCAAATATATTTAGCTGACATGGAATTTAAATTCTGTTGAACCAATCCTGTTTATCTTCTACATGTATATAATAACTTAGCATCGAATTCTATGAACTCTTCTGTGCACACTGTTTTTCCTCATACATAAACACCACCATGCTATTTACTAAATACCATGACCATGACACACTCATGTCTTTTAATGTAACAGTTATCCAATTCAGGTGGTTAGGATATGATCAAATTACAGTTGCAAGATCTATATTCCTGCATCAATTACAGGCACAGAAGAAAATAACATAAATCTCACATTTCACAACTTCTGAGGGTTTGATTTTGCAACCTACTTTCTAAAATACCTTTTTTTCAAGTCATACCCAAGGGGTTTTTTATAGAATAAGTTAACCAATATGCAGCATTGCTCCTGCAACACAGATCACAGCAAGATTTGATTCTCAACTTCACTATAGCACAGACAACCATGGAAGTATTCAGGTACCTGGACATAGGTGTCCATGTCCTTGAACATCCAGGATACAGCTGGATGATGAATGCGACAAAGAACTTAGAAGGAAATCTGCACCTTTTAGATCAGCTATTGAAAGCAACTGAATTGAGTCCTTCTTGCCAGAGAGAAAGCTATGTGATAGTGATAACGGGCTGCTGAGGTAAGCTTATGGGTTTGAGAAAAGGTCACAGTAAGGCCCTCTTTTTTTACCTCCTACCCGGGAGATGCACATTGTTTCATTCTTACTGTGAAAGCAGAGTGGGCAACAGGAGCATTAAATCAGCTACCACAGGCAGGCTTCAACAGATACATGGAAGCACGGTAACCAAAAACCTAGCATTTTCCAATGGGTACTGTTCCTCCCCTTCTTTACTGGTTGTGTAATCCCAACTTTGGGAAAGCTCATAATTTTGGCAAGGTGATAACTTTTCCCTAATGAACACAGGTTAGAGAAGAGAACTGATTTTTAAACTTCCATATCTTATCAGATCTCAACAGAATTTCATTGGTTCAGAAAAGAAAAAGACATTGAAATTGATTGTGAATTATCATCTTGCCAAATAGCAAGATCTGCTGCAAACAAAGGAGGTGTAAGATCGTCTCAAAGAAAAAGCAATACATAGCTTAAACAAATAAACATTTCTAAAGCCAAGTTCTAAGCACAGGTTACTTAGCCTGCAGTTGACTGGACCTTAAATGCAGTTGTTAGAGTGATGAACTAAAAAGCTTCACCGTTTTGTTTAGCTTTTTTTTTTTTTTTAACTTGTGCTTTTTTTAGCTTGCTAAACTGTTACTGAAGATAAAAATACAAAGAAATGTAGACTCGATTTACTTACCTTCAGATTCTTAAGAATTTGTACCCAATGTACCATAATGCACAAACTGCTTCAAATAATTCAGCTAAGCACATTTGCAACACTTGATTGTAAAAGTCAGGCTGCCTACACATAAAGTATCTTTTCAATAAAATGTAACGCTTATTTTAGGTGTTTATTGACTTAAAACAATTCAACAAACACGAAGAAATATAAGAGGTGATGATTATGTTCAGACCACAAATTAATGTGATAAATTTGATCATTAATGTAATTAATACATTGAACAGGTAAGTACAGTTAGAGCTTCAAGTAAGTTTAATATGCAGCTACTTTAGGACTGAAATTCCACCCAGAGTTCTGAGAATAAATTACACAATTTTTTTCAGTGTAGCATGCCTACGAATTGGTGTCACAAAAATTATCAAATCTTCAGGAATTTAAGGCCAATTTGCAACTGAGTATAGGAAGACATGATAATCATCTTTTTACTTCCACAGTAGAAATAATGTACTACAGGTGTTTCAGAAAGACCTTGATTTTTTAAAACAAGCAGTCTCTTTCTTTCCATATGTTACCAAGTCTAACAGAGGCACATTTTTATTTAGGCTAAATCATGCCTTACGGGACACACTTATGAGGAAGAAAGGAGGACATGCAACTGGCATTTGAGACATACTGCCAGCACAAAGCTGCCAAAAGCACACAGCAGGGAGCATGTTTTGGCTATCATGAGCAGAATAAGCATGCACTCCTTAACCACTGCCAGATGGCATTTGTTTCCAAATACAGAATGCTCACTAGGCAGTTTGGAGACTGGACATACTCCTAACCTTAAACTATGCTCCCATAAAAACGCACTGCTGAGATATCTCATTAACCATGCCTGCATCCTAGCTTACTGCCAAATGAGAAAGACTGAATGACACAGAAAAATCATACATTTTCCCTATGCACAAAAAAGTACATAAAGTATATCCTAACATACTCTGGTGCTTACAGCAAGAAAAAGATTTTTTTTTAAGAGTGTTGGAAGAAGCTTCTGCCAACATCTCAAGAAGCAGAAGCACTGTCACTACTACATTATACACCGATAGAAAAAGTGAAATCCAGAGACACAGAGTACCAAGAAAACACAGCAATGAACAGCAAGAGTGGCTGGCACTGTGATTATAAACTATACTATCATGTTTAATACAACCTCTAGCAATCCTCACAACAGACGCTCCCTGCTTTATGTGCTGGGGCAGATTTGTGGGTAGAAGATTAATGTCCCCCTCCATCTGCTAATGACTATATAGGTCCCCTGGGCTTTGCACCAAGGATACTTTGCCCTTAGGATGAAACAAGAAATGGGAATTTGTGTTCATTTCTACATGTGCCTACTATTTCCAGCAACACTCCCAATTGCTAAATGTGTATTATTTCAACTTTATCTACCAAAAACATATTTTATCATGGTAGTTCAACTGTGACTCCAATTAGATTTTCAAAGAGATCAGTTAAAAGGAGAACAAACCAACAGGGGGGCACACTTCACTTTCAAAGTGCTTACCTGACACAGCTTGCATCGGTATTTTCCCTGTAAGTGCTCTATTCATTAACTTTTCACTACAATTTCAAAGTGACTCCGCTCTTTTGGATTTCCCCTTCTCTATCACTGATAGGCTGCTGTCATGGACCAAACAACTCTAAAGGAAGAAATGTACCAGGGACTGCCATGCAAAGGAGAGGGCACTAATTAAAGTCCTCATGTCCTTCAGGGGATTCTGTGAGTGGATTTTAACTTACCCCTGTAACTGTACCTTTGCTCCTGAGAACTGGAGGCAAGTCAGAGGGAGCTTGACACCAGGGTAATCTTCATGGACCTAAGCCAGTCTGACATCCTGGAAGAGCAAGGGGAAGGGGCAGTTACAAAGTGAAGTTTTGAAGGAATAAGACAAACATACTCATGACCAGAACAATGATACTCAGGGCAAAAATCAGGGAAGACCTTAATGCTACCTCCAATATCCGCAAATGAGAAATCAAAACCAGAGTGTTGCTTCACTGAAGTCTCTGAATGAGAGCATCTCAGGTTTGTGGCATGCTTCCTTTCTTCCTCTTCCCACTGAACGCCCCTATCAATTGCAACACTGACCCTCTCCTCAGTTCCAGCTCAAGGAAGAAGCAGGTGTTTATGCCAAAATTCCCTGTGAGCACCCAAGGGAATTCCTGGGCTGGTCAACTGTGTTTGCACTAACAGTGAGCACATGCAATTAACTTCCCCCAGTTTACTCAACTTAACTTTGGAAAAAGAAATAAAAGCTGAAATACCTCTGCAGCTGAACCATCAACACAACAAAATTCTACTCCCTTTTTTAAAAAAGGGAAATGTGGTTTCAATAACATGACCTCTACCAATCCTTTTGATCCAGATAGGCACTGTTTCTGTCAACCCACTCCTGCCCAACAAGAAAAGCCAGACAAGAGAGAAAGAAGTTAAGAGAGAAAAGAGAAAAAAAAAAAAAAAAAAAAAAGGAATTGCTCTGTACTGGCCTTTTTCATCTTCCACGGAGAATTGCCTGGTCTCAGACAGATTCTACCAGAGTGCAGGAACTGCAGCCACAAAAGACAATTCATGTTTCTCTCCCACATCAGCAGCACAAAACAATGAGTGTGGAACCAAGTACCCTGCCTGTCCAGCCCTTAGTACTCCTAGTATTACTTTGAAAACACTTCTCTACTGGCTTCCCAAATCATCAAATACTCTAAATCAAAGATACACACTTAACATTGTTAAAATTGGTTGTAAAATCCAACAAAAAAATCCAGACTGATTTTGTATAAAACAGCAGATCTACCAGCAAAGCTGTTTCTGTACTGCAACCTTGTTAGAACCAGCAGAGCTGCTCCCATATTTCTCATCTGAATCTAGTGATATTTGGCCTTTTTCTCATGCTTCCTCGATAACAAATCATGCATTTCAGCTTTCATTTAAAAATTAAAGAAATCATCTTTCCCTTTTATATGTGTATAAGGCTGGAAAACACATCCTGAGCACGATGCAAATACACAGAGCAGCTAAAAGAGATTCAAAACTGCTAATATCTCCTGATTACTAAGTCACTCTCAGGTCCTTTTGGAAGCCTTAGAGTTGAAAAGCTTGAATCTCAATACTAAAAAAAACCCTAATATATAGCGTTAAGAATATTAAAGACAAAAGCAGGACTCAAGAAAGGTAAGGGCCAAAGCAAAAAACTGCAGCTTCCCTTCCCTGGTGGGTGTACAAGATATCGCATCTCCTGCCCGATACCCTTCTGAGCAACAGCCTGTTTTCCTTAACGTGCCTCCTCAGTTCCCATCCTGTGGCCTGTACAGGTAGGCAGCCCCTTGAGAGAAAAGCCTCTGAAGTCTATGCATCCTACAGAGCGCCAACAGCAATCATTCAAGCTTTTATAGAAGCCCATTGTACCTCTGCAGGAAGGCCATGCTCAATCTGGCCCACAGAGAAAATACAGCAGCCTGGATTTATAGTATCTACTTACACTGCTGCTGATTATATCTATCTATATATATATATATAAATATACACACTGTCTCCCAACAGTCCTTCTGAAAAGCTGAACAAGGGCCTTAACTTTTAAGCCTGAATCACAGCTAGCATATTTAACTCAAGTACTGGCAAAAGGCATTTAATGTCATTTGCAAAAAAACAAACACGTAATTGTTTTGGGGAGGAGCAAGGGGTTACTGTGGACGCGTTCCTCCCTCCTTCTCCCACAAGTAAGCATGTATGTACACACATGTTTTGGATAACAAATAAACTTGTTCTCCACTACTGAATGTTCCAATTTGAACATATAGGCATCAATATATAAAGTTCACGTTACTTCAGTGAGATACTGCTTGAATGAATAAAGCTGGCAGAATTACAACTCACTTAACATAGATTATTTGGTCGTCACTAACTCGGAGGAAAAACTGAAGTCTTAAGGCCAAATCTATGGGGATTCCTGGTGATGTCATTACAACCTCACACAGATGCCTAAGACAAGAAATGCTGATACTTTGTCTGCCTTAGCACAAAGTTAGTTCTCAGAAATATGAAACAACTTTTTGAGAAAAACAGCACATCTGATATTCAAGCTCTGTATTACAAAACACAAATGGTCAAACATGATGCCACAACTAACAACAGTGAGCCACTCCATCAGCAAAGAGTACTCTCATCACATCAGGCCCAAAGGACATGTCAACAATCAATCTTAGAGAGCTTCNAAAAAAAAAAAGGCACTTTTTTATTATACCAAACTATAACAGCCATTTCAAATTTAGTATGTTACATACCTTCCCAGACTTGTGAAGAACTCACCTACACAAACCACAGCTGCATCCAGCAAAGACTACCACCTGACATGCCTTAAATTTATTTGCCAGAGCTATTCTCAACACATGGCAGCAAGACTGTGACTAGTCACGGCAGCAGCATGGTGCAGGAGCACTTTGCCCCACAGACAGTTTAAACTTGTTTCTTTTGCAGATGCTCTTTACAAAATAATTTTTATTCTAAACTATATTGGCCATGAGTACTACACAGAGGGCTCCTCTGATGCCGCAAACAAATAGCTCTTCCCTTCTAAGAATAAAATTAAAAAGACTATTCAGGATAACTCTTAGGATACTTATTTTCTCTGTGGGAAATCTTCTTACAGAATCAGAATAATTTAGGCTGGAAAGGACCTCTAGAGGCCACGTCCTCCAATTCCCAGTCAAAGCAGTGCTGATTTCAAAGTAAGATCAAGTCATTCAGAGTCTTGTCCAGTCAAGTTTTTAGATCTCCAAGCACAAATCCTGCAACCTCCACAGACCCCAGGTCAGAGCTTAACCATTTTCATTGTTAATTTTTTTCCTTATACCCAGCCAGAATTTCCCCATTTCAATCTGTGATGACCGCGCCTCATCCTTTCTCTACACACCCCAGAGAAGAGCATCTCTCTCTGTTCCACAACAGACCATCAGGAAATGGAAGGCAGCAATTCACCTTCATTTTCTATCTCCAGGCTGGGCAAACCCAGATCCCTCAGCATCTCCTTGTACGCTATGTGCTCCAGCCCCCAACCACCTGAGCAGCGTTCCTTTGGGCTCTCTCCAGGTTGTTCCTACCTTTCTTGCACTGGGGCGAAAGACTGGACACAGCATTATTCCAGCAACAGCCTCGTCAAGAGGACTAGTCACCCCCCTCAACCGCATGGCCATGCTCTTGCTAATACAGGTAAGCATGCCATTAGTCTCCATTGCACCAGAGCACAGTGCTGACTCTGATTCAACATTGCTTTTTAATCACTATATACTTTTATTCCTACAATTCCCATACCCTAAGAATAAGGGGTTAGAAGAAAGCAAGTGATGTGGGTGGACACCAAATATCCCTTGGGCAATACCATAATATAAACAAAAAGCTAATGTAGCTAATATTCTTTATGAAAAACTTACAAAGAAAAGAACTGGGGCATGATCTTACAGCCATGGAGGTCAACCCAAATTTTGCATGAGAAATGGGGTATTGCCATCCCATCTTAAGCAGTAAACTTGCAAGTCAGTACAGTAAACCTGAAAATTTCTCCATTTCTTTTTCTGACAAATTTTTAAAGGGAAATATTTTAGCTAAAATATTAACATCTACTGATGGCTGAAACAAGGTGGCTGCTCCAAGTTAAAAGCCTTTAAACTATTTACGAAAGCACAGCAAAGCCTTTCACGTATTTCACCTTGATCATACAGCATTGCTTTACAGGTCCCCTGACACACAGAGTGGCGTCAGCTACCTTACTTTCTGATCTCTGAGCAAGTTCTTCTGAGGATGACCTCAGAGGAGCGGCACAAAGGATATGACAGGAGAACGCACTGCTTTCATGAGTGGCATCTCAGATCACCTAAACACAGATCACTCTGGAACAGCATTTTTTACAGTGACCAAACAAAGAAATATCTACATTTAAAGAAAATTGAATGTGGTTTAGAATGTAGCTCTACAACTTCCTGCAGCTGACCCCAGAAAAAATAAAAGACATATGATCTGTAACTTCCTTTGACTTTTCTTTGAACTCTAGATGGAAAGCTTTAAAGAGCAGGATTTTCTTATTAGTTACTTCTAAGATTTTTGCTAAATTAAATTTCCAAATAGTATCTACTGCTTAAATATTTGCATGTACCAATACCATGGGCTCTCTTAAGAAAAACAATTTCTAATTATTATTTTCAGATGGGGTGTACTGCATTACTTTGATGAAATGCGCCACTCACTTGACAGCGTTAATTCTAAAGCATCTGCAGAGAACCTAGACATAAGTCAAAACAGTTACAAGAGGAAGGAGATGCGAGAAAAGCAAGATGCGTTACCTGTACTGAACTAGAGAGCAATCTTCCTGGCCTGGCAGTGCAAAGCACACCCTTAGAGGGGGTGAATCAGGTTTCATTCACAGACCCAAGGAAGGCAGCTTTCTATACAACTTCATAGGATGCTTCCCATATGCAAGAATGGGTTTAATAAAGATTCAATTTATCATTTATTTAAGGCTTGTCTTCTATTACTTTGCTACATATTGCTGCTGCAGGGAGCAGCTTTTTCATATCTGCCTAGATAAGAGCTAAAACCTCCAGAATCATGGAGCCAAATACTCCCAACAACAACCAGAAGCCCTAGACCTTAAGATTATGCTGTGCAAGTCCAAAACCTGCCCCCTTAGCAGCTGCACAAGTTCCACCCAAGAGCATGAAATATGTTTCAATATATAGACATAGAAATATTTAGACATGCACACATGTGTGTATATTCATTTGTGTATACCGTAAGCAGAATTCTGCATATTACAGACATATCCAAAGTAAATAAGCCTTCAGCAATTTAATAACAGTAGCAGACATAGGTGTCTGTAATATTCTGCATCCGTGAAAGAAAAGCCATGGCAAACGCACCAGAGCTGTTGCCTGGTGGTAGTGCTAACCGCACCTCTTCAGTGAACCTGTGGCATCTCTGGAAATGCATGTGCTCCCAGCCCCACACCACTGTCTATCAATTCCCCATGCCAGCCTACTGAACGGGAGGCAAGCTGTAAGCACTGCACAAGAAGTAAAAGAGAAACTAGAGCCTCTCTCAGGAAAGACCCCTCTGCCTGCATCCAGCACGAACACACACATAGGCACAGGATTCAACTTGGGTCTTAAGTTTTACACGTAACCTGGAAAGGTTTAGCCATCACTTGTCTAATCAGAAGGACAAAACCCACTCTATGTGCAAAGCTTTTTAACACCTCCAAGACTGGCACTTTTACTTCTCCAGGTTTGGGGGTTTTTTTCCCCCTTCATCCTATCCTCTCCTTTTAGCTTACATAGAGACCACCTCCAGAGTGCCATGCTAATTAGCAACAGCTTGCCCTCTATATTAAAAACAAAAATAGCCAAAAAAAACCCCACCAACTAGTGAAAAGGGAAAGTAAATGAGGTAATACGCATTTCATCATTTCACTAATATTGGTGTTTTTTAATTATATCTAAATAATTTTAATTCTGATCTGATCATCAGATTTGCCATAATTGCTGAAAAATAAAGTCATAAGTTAGACGTGCTATGGTAGGGTCTATTGCCCTACATACTTGCTATAAAGTGTTACAAAAATATATATGGCTGTAATCAAAGCTGACAATAATAAGCTCGCTGCGTCAGAATATAATAAAGACGTGAACAGTAGAGAAAAGTTATGCTGGTATAGAAAATAAATCCAAAAAGCTCCAAAGTATTACTCCAACAAACTAAATAAATATTTAATAAAATGAAGTTCTTTTTGCTTTCACTAACATGAGCAGCTCCTTAAAAAAAAAAAAAAAAAAAAAAAAAGAGAGTATTCCTCATAGGTAAATGTCTGTTCTACAAATTCTCTACACTTTCCTGGATTTCATTTGGCTTTTCCCCAGTGGACCTCATTCTGGTTTTTTATGTCTGTATTTCCTACATGTTCAGCATTTTCCAATCTATCTACCTTGAATACAAACTAAACTCTAGCTTACAGAAAATAAAAAGTTAAATGACTCTTCAAGTCTTTAAGATTTCCCAGTATTGTAGCAAATGGAATACTGCACATTGCTTTGAAGAAGGGAAAAATGATTTAACTGACATTTCATCAGTATCTTGGGACTCAAAGATTGTCTCCTATAATACTGAATATTTAATTAGAACAAAACCTACAAAGAAGCAAAATTTGACATTATTTTTTTCCCCAATGTCTTGCCTAAGATTTAACAATAGTTTGCACTTACAATGTGCATTGTAATAGACTCCATTATTATAATTAAGATCAGCTAAGCTATATTAGGGAATTTCAATAGCTACTGTCTCCTCCTAATACATAAACAAGGAGAGAGCCAATAATATTCAAAGACAACAGATTTAATGCAGATAACTTAAGAGTTCAATGCTACAAGATATTACTGAAACAATAGGTTATTAAACAGGCAAGAACATATTAAAGCCTCATGCATAAAGTAACTGTTAGCTGAGAGGGGTTAGAAGAAACTTCCACCATGACAAAAAGCACACCGTAACTGCTCACAACAGTTCGAGGACACTGGCTGGACTTTGTATTGCATCCCACCGAGGAGTGGCAGCTTTCTAAATCATCGCTGATAACACATACTAGGAGGATCACACCCTGGGGTGCAAAGTAGTGGGAAGTTAGATCTTTGTCTGGAAAATACTGGCGTTTTACACATGAAATACAAGTATTAGCACAGATCTGGTTGGATCTGCTTGCAACTCTGATTTTACATATGTGTAAATCCACAGAAGTCAACAGGGACTTTGTGTATACTACATACTTCTCCCATATCCATAGACAGAAGTGCGAAAATGGATGGTTCCTTTCAGGCACATCTGGCTCAAACTCCTACTGTACACACCTATGGGCACATCATAATTGGGAATTTGCCAGAATAACTCATTTCATTCTACAGAAACGTGGATATGTGAGAACATTGAGCCTTCTACACTTTGCCCACACTAGAGACCCGTTACCCCTGAAACAAGCTAGCATCAATAAATGACTTTTGCTACAGATACAGACAAAACTACTTTGGCAGAAAACCAAAAAGGCATCATGGTGAAGCAGGCCCTGATGGTGTCACTCCCACATGGAGAGAACCTGATTTTCAAGTGTAACAGACACGCTTTACCATACTGCTATTGGGATGAATTAGCCTGAAAATGCAAGTGGACTGCAAGACCCCTCAGCTCTGCAAGAAGGTGCAGAAGAGAATCAGACAAGATACAAGGTACCCCACAGTGCAACCAGCCGCTTCAGAGCCAGCCTTCGCACTCTTCACAAGCACGCTTAGTAACCAAATAATGACAACCCAGGTTGAGGCAGATCCTATACTGGTAACCACTCTCATTTACTCACACTGTGACACTACTATACAAGGACAAATCCTGCAACCCTTCATCTTGCAAAATGTATTCTGCTGGAAGCTTACGCACATAAAAAGCAGAGGATCAACCTCCTCTGATCATTAAATCAGACGCAGACAGATGCTGACACATCAAGCTCTTACCCACGGCTTGGTTCATAAAGAAAAGACTTAATTAATGTTTTAAATCAAAACCACCTTTCTCGGTTAAAACCAAAACAAAACATACACCAACTCTCAATGCTCTTACTTTACGAGCAATGGTTTTTTCAGTTTAGCTTCCAACTCTTCCCAAATGACATAACCAGAACTGCAAACGAGTGATGTCCACATAGCAACTTCTACCACAATGACACACGTGGTCTAAATTTACACTGACACCCCTTTACCTTAAATCAGCTTCTCCTACATGCACAGACTTTTGCACTAGGTATTCAATTCCTTCAGTTAACCATAACGTCATGTATAATTAAGCTATACTTGCTAAACTTCATCATGAGAACTCTCCCAAGAGTAAGAGCCGAAGAGCAATCTCGGTGCATTCTTCCCCTCTTTGGGCTGTTGCTGCACAGTCCCGGTGGCGGGCATTCTTTGGATCCAGCACAGTCCCTGGACAGTAATACTTTGTGTTGCTCCATTAGATGTTTTGTTTTCAGAATCCGTGCTATTATCTCCTCTGCCTCTTCAAAGCGTGAAGTTAGACTGCGTTTATTGCCAACGATTTAGCCCTTTGTATTTTGTTACGCATAGCCTGCTAAAATGCTATTGAGCACGTCTCGGGCAGAGGCAAAATATCCACACCACCAAAACCAGCAAAATTCTGCCACAGACGACCACACTGTCACTCCGAACACAAACCACAACGCACCACCCGGAAAACACCGGAGTCGCACGAACAGCATTCGTACTACCTCCCCGCACCAGAGCCCGCAATACACACACGCACTGCTGACGCTTGGCGTTGGATTCGTTGAGCACGTACCGCTCCCCCGCAGGCAGCTGAGGGGGTCCCGCAGACCCTCCTCACACAGCCAGCCTCACTCACCCCGAAGTAACCCCTGCTCCCGCCGCCACCCGCTCCCAACAACATCCTTCGCCGAGGCAAGGCGGTGGGGTGGCTGGGGGACCGAGTTTCACTTCCAAAAGGCGCAGAAGGGCCGCCCCTGCACGCCTTCCCGGCCACTTACCGAGTTACTGAAGTAAAGAACTATTCAACGCGCACGAAGATGAAGCAAGTCGCCGGCGGAGAGAGTCCCACGCGCGCTGTGGCTCTCTCCGCACAGGAATTTCATTCAGCCAAGCGCACCGTCGGCGGGAGCCCGCTCTCCTACCCCGAACCACTTTTTACAGCAAGCGCTGCCGAGACCCATTAGCTTGTTCTGAGCAAATCTGTAAACACCAAGTATTTTTTTCTCCGCCAAAATAACCACTCGCTTACGCAAACGGCGGTAAGCAGGACAGCAACAGACGGCCCGGCAGCAGCCGAGGGGGGTGTTCTGCCCCGGCCCCCGGCTGTCGGGGTCCCGCGCGCAGTTTCGCGCTTCCTACGCGCGGCTTTACGTTACCGCATCGCTCCCCGACGCCGCCTCGGGTGCGCTTTTGTCTGCGAAGGGGAAGGAACGAAGCACCCAGGCGCTAACGCGAAATCGCGGCCGCTAACGGGCTCAATACGAAATTAATTACCGCGCCGCCGGCCCGAGTCCCGCGGAGCCGCGGGAGGACGCGCCCCGCCGCCGCGCCCGAGCACCCCGCGCTGACAGCGCGGCCGCCCAAGGGGGTGGGGCCGGG
>VYZV01011981.1:0-18962 GCA_013401275.1 Pandion haliaetus | reverse complement strand
GCCGCCGGGGGCTCGCGCGCCCCCTTGCCGCCTGCGGGCGGGGAGGGCGCGGGGCTCTTCCCGCCCGCGCGGGGTCGGGGGGTGGTGGGAGCGGGGAGAAGCTCCCCCTCCGCCATTTTTCCCCCTCTGAAACCCGGCGGGGGGTTCTGCGGCACCGTGGGCTGGTGCGGGGCGGCGAGGGGGTCACGGCCGCCCCAAATCGAGTAGGAAGACGGTCCCGCCGGCTCAGAGGAGTGGTCGTCCCCGCTCCCCGTTCTGCCTAGCGCCCGGGGGGCGGGGGCACGGGGCGGGCGTCGCCCCCTCGCTCCGCAACCCAGAGCCGCCGCCGCACTAGTACCCTTTACTTCAACCGCTCTGCCGGCAGCCTCTGGATAAAGTTCTTCTGCCGGCAAGCTCCCGGCCCGGTGCCGGCTTGGAGCGCCTCGGGGCCGGTGTGCCTCCGGGCGCCCGGGCCGCAGCGAGCGCCGCATGCCTTCCGCAGGCGTTGGGGCCTGGCGGGCGGCTCCGGCAGCGGGCAGGGCGAAACGTCAGCTTTCCTGCTAGCGGAGAAATCCCGAAAGAGGGAGGAAAGGTGTGATGATGCCGAGGCCGGGATGGGCAGTGGGCTGCAAGCTTTCCATCCCGGCAGCTCGGCGGCCGGTGGGGCCTTCTGCCTCCCCTCAGCTGCCGTTCATCTCGGCTTAGTGACTGCAGAGCCTGTCAGGGATAAACGCGGGCAAAACCACGCTCAGTTCAGGTTTTTGACAGCTGTAATGAGCTCAAAGAAGAATTCTGTAAACATTATTAAGTGTAATAAACACACGTCAGCGTTAGGCAGTCTTGTGTAGAAATGTTGGTAAAAGCCATAGCGAACGTTTTATCCGTAATGTCTTTTTAACTTTTATGTAGTTGGTGTAATAGGCCCTGTGCTTTGCTGTTGCCTGGACGGAAAATCATTACCCAGTAATAGATGAGCCAGTTCAGAAGGAGAGCCACTGGGATACTGCACACTTTCATTCATAGATGCTACGTACTAGAGGAAGTAGCAAGAGGCCTGCCAACTTCTGCAATTTAATTATTAAGCTGTCAGTTCCTGACTCCTTGTTTCAACTTCCTGAGGCAACATCTGGCTGTAATAACAAAAATAAATAAATAAAATAAAATAAAATTTGATCATCCACTCAGCAGCGTTCTATTTGCAATGTCCTTTTTACTGCAACTTTTATGAAAAACTCAATACGGGGGATCTGGACCCAGAATCTCTCTGAACTACCCGGAAGTAAAGACGAGAATGATCCTCAAGGCAAAGCTGCGCGGAGGGCTATATCATACTTGAGCCTTTTTTCAACAAGTCCGGTGGTGTGCGTTTTAATCTTCCTAATCCTTCTTTTATTCAGCAGAACATCAGTGTTTTTTTTCACTGCGTGAAGCTGAATGGTATGACTTTGGGAGATAAAAAAATAAAATCTTTCGCTAGCCAAGAATTTTTGCATTCCCATCAGACATTGGTTCAGAAGGGTAATGGTGGTTTCAGAAAAAAAAAAAAAAAGCTATAAAGGATATCAGATTTAAATGCTACCAAATGTGAGCGAAACACTGAAGAGAACTTTTAAAATATCTATGACTGTGTCTTCACGTGTTCTCTGGGTCCGTTTCATATGATGTGACAGCTTCAGCTCACAAGTCGTTATTGCAGTGGCTTTTGGAACTGTATGCCTCTCTTTTTTCATATTCTCACTCAAATACACGCACACGCTTACAAAAATATGTATCTATATATGCACACATGCACACAGAGAGATAAATACAGAGTGACTCAGCTCTGCGTTCTACTTGCTTAATCAGTTTTCAAAGCTCCGGCACTGCTCTCTTTTCTTATTTAAAATGCCAAAAGCCACCTTTCCAACATTGCTTATTTCGCTGCCAGGGTGCGGAGCCTTTGACAAAAGTAGGCCATCTACGCTGCCTTCTGCCTGTCACACTCTCCTAAATGCCTTTCTGCAGGTCAGGAGGTCATCCCTTCCATTAATCACATAGCATCTTGGACTCCAGCACTGACCCTGCACGCTAGTCCTAGGGAATCCTAGAAGACCTTTTTTCCTGGTGGTCTCTTGGAGCTAAGGAAGGAAATTGAGATCTGGAGGCAGTGGTCCTGCAAGCCCAAACTGCAATTAGATGGTATCAGGAATGCTGTGGGGTGACCACCGTTACCTACAAATGGCATTCTGCACTGTGCAGCACTTTGGTCTCTCCCGTGCTATGGACCGACAGGAGCTGTAGCAGCTGTGGTGGTAAGTACGAGTTGGGCACATACGGCAGCAGGGCCTAATTCAGTACCTCCAAGTGTGATCTTTCCCTTAGTGCTCCCAGAGAAAGCACGGCTTCTCGTTTTCCCATTCCATTAATTCTCTCTCCCATTAAGAAGTTAGGTGTAGAGATGGGAAGGGTCTGAAGTCAATGTTGCTTGTCATTTGGGGTCCTGTCAGAGGTTTGACATTATGTCCTTCCCACACACAGACAGACACACACACAAATTTTCCTTCCTCTCGTAGCCTGGAGGAACTTCTGGAATATTTTGTTAATTTCTTAGCTGCTCCCCACTGGAACTCCTCATAATTCCTGACTTCCTAAGGCTCACTGGGTACTTTTGCTTTTATATCCTCCAGTTCAAGCAGCAGAAAGGCTAACTATCCTGTTAGGTAGGGCAGCCTTTCTTAAATCATTGAAAGAACTCTAGATAATACTTTCACACCTGTCTCCCATCTTCAGGTGAAATGACTATGCCTCTTAAGTCCTCATAGGAGGGGATTGAGTACTTTATATAAATTCTACTCAAGATTCTCCAGTTTTCCCTACAGTTCATGAAAGATCACTCAGATTCTTCCTTTAGACTGTAAAGAAGAAAGAAAATAGATTGAGGGGAAAGTGTTGAATGTGGATTTTCTGGTCAAATTCTATTTATCATTTTTTCTACCATTAGCCCATTTCCAGGCATACAGCCCAAATTTTTTCTGGAAAAGTCACCTGGGATTTAAAAAAACCAACCAAACAAACAAAAAAAAAAAACCCTAAAAACATTTCAAAATGCTCTGGACCAAAGCAATGTTTCTGAGACGGCAGCAAAGACTACACTGAGTCCTGTGACCAGATGAAGCTTTGAAAACTTTTGTGTAGTGTCTTGCTATGGGAAGTAGAGTTTGCACTGTAGGAAGGAGAATTTGTGCTTGTGTACATTAAGGAGTCTATAATCAATTTCCCTACTTTTTGCTCAGGAGATCCCTTGACAACTTCTGTACCATATATGAATTCAGCAGTAGAGAGAAGACTATGCAAAAAATGAGCAAAGAAGGTTGAAGAACAACTTAACACAGGGAATTTCACAATCTGCTGATGAAGGTCAATAACGTGATGGATAAGACTACAACAGATGGATTTATATATTTACAAATGTGAAAGCAGAAATCAGGGGTCTTCTTAAAAGTAGCAGCTGTTAATTGCCAACCTAATGTACGGATGCATACTTGGAGAGACTGCTAATTAACTGAATGAAAAACTAGAGGAGTTTCAGCTCTGAGTTACTTGCCATAGACCTAAGAGGCCAGGTGAGAGCCTGACTTCCAGGCACATCCCAAGCTGTATAACATTTGTTGGCTATATGGAGACAATGATGTCAATCTGAAACAGAATTGCCTGTGCAGAAGGAAGCTTTACCAAGGAAAGTAGGATGTGTGGATCCACTAGAGCCAGCATCAGCAGCTGACATGAAGAGCTTCCCAGATATCTGCTATTGTATGGTCTGGGGACATCAGCTCATATAAAACTGCAAAATGCTTGAGACTCAGAATCTAAAATTACTTTCCTTAATGAAAAGCATCATGTGCTGAAATGATGAAAAAACATCCTGCAGGATTTGGAACATCAGCCAGCAGACAAGAGAAATCCAGAATCCCACTGAGCTTGAGGGGATTTCTGCACACTTAAATGAACATTTGTTGCAACAGCCAGCACTCACCTAAGGACATGATACAAATCCCAAGGTATTAATAATAACAACTCAATCCCTAGCAATATTTTTTTTTTTTTCTGCAACATACTGGTAAGAAGGAACACAGAGTCTGTGGACAGAGTTTAGAGCATGAATTTTGTGTCTGCCATGCTTACTAGGTAACAGAGATGATATTTTACCTCTGGACATGAAAAATAAAGCTGTAGCACAATCAGATCCTCATGCAATAATAACTGATGGTGGCACCTGAGATTATAGGAGTGTCTACAGCTACAAATATTCAGCTGGGACTCCTTTAGGCTTCTGTGTATCAGCTGGTCTTCTATTATCTCCTTGGGAATTGAACCAAGCAACACATGGGTGCCATGATTTCTGAATGCCTGATAAAGGAAGTAAAAACTAAACCTAATGAAAAATCCAACCACTATAACTGATATTGTAAAACCTCTACTGAGCTCGATAATGACTTAACAAGGGCATGCATAAAAGACAAAGAAGGAAAGCTTTAGAACAGCTAACCCATTTGTTACCTGAGAGTTTTCTTCAATGATAATGAGAAGATTGGGAGAGATAATTAGGTGCATTGTGTTTAAAGAACTACTCCTCGAGGTTGTCTGCAGGATGGATTGGCAGGGAGTATCAGGTAGCAAGTGTGCTGATAAGACAATATGAAGAACATGGGAGGACCATTTGGTGGGACTGAAAAAGGTTGTAAAGGTCTCTAAGGAGTTAGGATGTAAAATTACAGAAAGCAATGGCAATTTGTAAGAAATCATGTCACCTTGGCGTATAATCAGTGACAATGAACTGGAACCTTAATTACAGAAAAAAAGGTACAGGGCAGAAAAATTCTTACAAATGTGGAGGTAAATAAATAAATAGAGCTGGCTAAAGTACTGCAGACTTAGCTAGTAAGGAGACTGTTGATTTGGATGGAGAAAGAACAAAAACATAAGTTACAGAAAGATGTCCAAATCAAGCTGAGTTTGTATTTCTGGATTTGTCCCATACACTTATGAAAACATGTAATTCCTCCAAGATTTCTGCTAGATCTTCTCTTAAAGGAATTGATGCATCTAGTAGGCACAGATCAGTGGGTTTTGGGGGTCACAAATTAGACAACAGAGAACCCAAGTATTTGACTATAAAAGCAGAGTATTTCATTCTTGTAGAGGTCCTTAAGGCTGATCACGGTAGGTACTGAATTCACAAAGCACGTGGATTACACTGCCTGCTACTTTACAAAGCACCACCAAAAAGATATTACCAGAAATAATGAGTAGAGAAATAAGTTTTGCTGATAGTATGCAACAGCAAAGTATGCTTCTCGAGAGGATTGGGTAGACCAGCCACTAAGGGATGAAAGACTGGGGACAGTTGCACATAGACTGATGAAACATAGCATTGCAGTTTGGCCCCGCAAGCTGCGTGTTCTGGCAGAGGAATCCAAATGGCTGTTATAAGTCAAAGCTTTAGACATCTTCAGACAAGTATGAACTAGTGTCTATCCTGCAAGTAATGGGAGGGACGTGCTGCGTAAATCACATTGGTGATCCATGCTTAAAGTTTTGATCAGAGAAGAACAACAAATCTATGTTACAAAGGTCCTTGTGTCATCTTTTTATGTAATACCACTCAGCCCTCAACAATCCAATACTGTTCTGATAAAATCATTTTTGGATTCATGCTTCCTGAGAAACTTCCATATCTATCAAAAGCTGGCAAGGACCTTTGCACCCACACAGCTGCCAGATGCAAAAGACTTTTATGTCAGTGACCTGGGACAATATTTCAAAAGATAGACCAATATACAAGTCAGATGCAAGCATGGCAAACACAGGATAACAAACAAACAAACAAACAAAGAATAATCTGTCCCTCTAAGAAAAAAACAGAAAGGTGCGACAACTGTGCAACTACATAGTGGAAGACTGGATCTAGAGGAATAGTTAAAAAATTTGAAGTTTTCCGCATAGTACATGCCCAACTAATGGGCCTGGCCCATAAGTTATGGACTCTGTATTCCTCCATAATTTTAGTCCCTCTAAAAGCAGAGCCCTGGGAATGACTACAGCGTTCAAAATCTTTGTAGATGGTGGGTTCCATGGTTTTCTAGGAGTTTATACAATATTGAAACTTGTGCTGCTGGTTAGAATTCTTGTAAAACTAAACAGAGAAAAAGCCATAATAATCAGTGCAAGCAGCCATAGGAATATATGTGTCTTTATAAATGTTCTTAATAAATGTGTCATTTTTTTAGTAGACATACATTTCATATATATATTTATGCATATATATGTATGAAATACAGAAAAGTCAAGTCCTACCAGCACATGTAGAAGTTCTTATTTGCAGTGTCTCGACATACTTCTCCCTGGCTCTGCTTCCTGAATTCAGCCTCTAGGGCAGATGTTCAGTCCTGCAATTACTTTTGAAATGACATTCCTATAACCTAACTCCTTAAGTGAACAGTGTGGAGTACAGTATAGAAGGATATTTTTAGGTGACTTATTTTAACAGTTACTTTTTGCAGTCTTTTACAAGTTGATTGCTGCATGGATGCACATAGAGCACCTACCTTCCCTAGGACCTTACGTGTTAGCAGCAAGTATTTCATGTAATAGAGAATCAAGAGTGGTAACTGAACCTACATTCTGTTGTCCTCCAGTATATCTTTGGATACGCTGTAAGTGGGTGGCATTGGTTGAAGGAAGGATTAAGCAGATGCTCAACTGGTAAACATACCACAGACCCATTGCTGCTGCAAGTTACTGTTTCATCCTAGGATCTGCTCCAGGTTTGGAAGCAGCCCTGCAGAAGCTGCTGAATGAGGGGGCTGGATTCGCGGGCTGCAACACAGTTTCTAGTCTCCTTCTGGAGAGGTATCTGGTGATTAGGAAAGACACACTAGGGCATCCCATAATGGCACTCGACACCAACGTCACAGCAAGCCTTTAAAGTCCCTAACTTGGAGCCAATTTTACACCAAGCATCTAGATGCTTTCTGGCCATCTTTTCAGAGGATCACACTGAATCTTAAGTATTTCATTCTTTTATACTTATTTGGAAATAATTATCTCCAAAACAATACAAACAAGTAAGCAAACAAACAAGAATACCACTAGGGTGTCTGTAATTGAGACCTGAGGCATAATTGTTTCTCTATGGAGGATAAAACATAGCTATTTATCTGTGTTAACCTTTGACTACTTTCTTAGTCACATGGAACAGCTTATTAAAAAAAGAAAGGGTGATGTATAGGGGTAACAGCTACTCTGAGGAGGTTTGCAAAATCACACTGTCACTGTTTCATTCAACCCAATGAGGTCAGAGTCTTCTAATTAAATTCAGTGAGTTTTACATCAAGCTTTCAGTCTGCATTCTTGGTTGTCATAAACACAGTTGATATTTGTTATTACTTATGCTGTAGTACTTTTCTGTGTGTGTTTGGGTTTTGTGTAAATACAGGAAGAAACAGACTTATTGCTATGGGGATAAAATGTGCCTTCCTAACTCCGGAAAATATCCCTGACAGCTAGACCTGGTAAGCGTTACCGGCTTTCATCCATTGCTCATATCTGACTGGAATTTGCTGTGGAGCGTTCCGCTATAGCTTTCTATAAGGAGTAATATGAAAATTGCATTGATTCATATTCAGGAGCGAAAATTAAGGGGGTGGGAATGGGCACCACCACCTGCACAGCCTCAGCTAGAGGAGGCAACCCACCTCCCCCGGCTGGCGGGGGCCGGTGCAGTGAGAGCTCCCTCTTCTGTTGCAGATAGCTTTCATCACCGGGCATAGTCTCGGTTTAACCCAAACGTGGTTCCCCGCTAGATTTTGTCACTGCCCTACTGAACTCTCATTTCCATTTTAAATGAACATTATTCCGTTGTGTTCTTTTACTGCTTGTTATTGTTTTGTACTGTGGCATCGCTTGGGCTTTCCATTGACTAACACAAAAATCAATACCTCTTCTACAGAAAAAAATCTGAATAAGCTGAATGCAAATACTGCAATCATCAAGGCACCATTTAAATTAAACTGAAAAAAAAAAAAAACGGGAATGCACAACATACTAAGACCAGCCTTCTTTCTTTATGGCCAGTTGTAAGGTAGTATCATTGGCATATATGATCTGAGTGTTTAAAATGTCAACAGTTTTTGTAAACATAGAAAATACTTCTTCGAATGATTGATACACATGAGACCATGTTTTAGTTAAAGAATTTATTTACTTCTTTCATTTCAATATGCTCACAAGGTGAGTCTGAAACTTGTTTATCTGACAAGGTCCAAGCACAAGCATGACCTTGTAACACTTGCCTTTCAAATACAATAAAGAATAATTTTGATAAGAACTATTTATGTTGGAAGTTCTGTTACTGTCTCCCATTAATCTGCCACCTCCTGTGGCATTATGTCCTTCTCCTTTTCCCCTAGCTGACTGGTTCATCTACTTAAGTCTTTGGGGAAAGAACAGTCATTTGCTAAATGCTTTTACAGCTCATAGCACAGGAGGGTCCTGACCTGACTGGTCTTTGGCCTTAGAATATTTTAAAGGAATTTGCTACTTACTATTCTTGTGTGTAATATATTATGGAAGTTTTCCATTGCTCTCATGTTTTATCGATGGTTATTTTTTATCCCACTTAAATATGTCTTAGTTGCCCTCAGAGTGTCAGGTTTACAGTACGGCAGCTTCTGCAATACAATCATGATGTAGATTACATAGAATAATGGTTGTGTTACAGTAAGACATGAGGAAATAGTGTAACATTTTGAAGTCTTGCAGTGGCAGCACAAATGACACACCATGATGACATTTTCCTTTTGTTTGGACTCTGCCGGGTAGCAAATATCTGAAACAAAAATCCTGTATATGTCTACAGGCGGTTACAGTACTACCAGCAGTGCATGCTCCTCTGAGTTTGCCTTCACTCAACTCTGACCAAGGATGACTGAGCACCATTTTGAATATGAAGGCACTTCAATTTTCATGCTTATTCAATCCTTATTCAATCCTGGGCCTCTGCTGAGACTGCTAGTAAAAGTGCCACACATAAAAATGGTTTTATGATATGCATTTGTCCTAAAAAAGTCCAGCTGCAATAGTAACTGATGTGTCTGCATAAAGCATATTTGTGTGTGTGAGAGAGAAAGTGTGTATGTATTTTCAGGGAGGTTAAAACAAAATAACGGGGACAGACAAGTTATTTGAATGTTTGTCCCTTTGCATTTGAAAATTCTGGACATGCAACTAGCAATTTCTCTGCCTACCCACAGTTGTTTTAGTCTAAGCAGCCACAAAATTCTCTGAATACTCAGCCAACAAAATCACTTCAGGACTGTAGGAGCTCAAGGCAGCTCCACTGTCTTGTATTTTTACACCCACAAATTAACGAGAATTGCTATCTTTTTCATTTAGTAGCATTGTCTTCTCCATTTGGATTTATTCTACACCAGAGAAAATGTCTTCGGAATTTCTTATCAGCAATGTGCTGAGAAAAAAAATGGTAAGATTTCAGAAGTTTATATCCTAAATTTCCAGGAAGGAAGGCAGGCAATATAACAGTCGTGAGTCTTTCGGGGGATAGATCTTGACCACGCTGGATATTTAAGGTTTCACTGCATCTAAAAAAAATAATAAAGAAGAACTAAAAATAATTCCTCCTCCTTTTCAAGTTTCACATCTTAATTTACAACCGTGAAAGTCACTTTTAGCTCAGTTTTCTCCACATATAAAACTGACATGGTTGCACTGTCTTTTTCGTCAGTCCTCCTTCCATGTTGGTTTTTTAGTCCAGTGACCATCTTCAGTTAAATTCATCAGAAGTGTCAAAGATGTAAGTTGTTACACGCTTTATGAACTTCATGCCTAGCTGGAGGACAGAGGCTGGTACTGCCACCGAGGGAAGGAAGGTCAGCAGCCCATGTGGGATCTGGTGTTTGGTAGCACACGTGCCCACTACGTGGCTCAGCAGCCAGCAAATGCCAGCCAGTCCTTGCAGACTTTTCTTTATGTGGCAGCATAAATTAAGTATAGATGGGGGGCACAGGAGGGAGCTGATGGTCTGGTGGATACATCAGGGAGGTTTTGCAGGAGGTGAGATAATGATCTGAAAAGAATAAGAGGATGTTATGGTGGAAGGCAGTAAGATCAGGGAGAGGTAACTACAGGTACAACAGCAGTGGGTTTAGTATAAGAGGAAACCTAGCTATCAGGGATAATTTTGGAGAAGATGTAGGACACAAGTTTAGAGGAAGCAAGGCTGCCTTAGTACTGTTGTTACAACCTGCTTACTGTAAATGTAATTGCTTGTACACAATAGAAGACAGTAATTGTAAATTACGAAATGTAATGCATAAACTGTAGTTTACACATAATATGAGACAATATCCTCCCTGTTAACAGGCTTGAAGTTTAATGTCTTACTAGATTATCATGCCAATAACAAAGTTTCATTATTTAAAAGAGATACATTATGGGAAAAACAATCACAGCGGCAGTATTCAAGTAGTTATCCACTCTGCAGTTTTCCCATATTTCCAAGCTGTTAGTTGTTTTAAAAGAAGCTATAATTACATTAAATACTTCCCAGTGTTCAAAAACTGGAATTGTTTGGCTTTCTACTAGGTTATTATCCTACAGTAAACATGGGTGAGGTGTTCAGTGTAATCACAAATAAAAAAGAAAATGGCCTAGTCAACAGTATCTCATTAAAATGATGACCACACAGTAGAAAACACTGAAAAACATTTTACTTTTATATTAACTACTGAAGAATATTAATTTATCCATAACTCTACACCAATGGTATAAATATAGGCAGCACACCTAGATTTTCCTTTGTCTAGCTCAAGATAGATAAACACTCTGTCTCATAAAACTTAACTGATTTTACCAATGGGATTAGATCTCTTTACCAGTAAAATATTGGCAGCTCCAAGAAGACACCATATTCAGACCTGTGAGGCCCTGTATAGATACAGTATTGTCACAGAAGAGTATCTGACTCTCTATTCCCTCCACCCTATCTTGGTTGTTGGTTAGCTTATCTAAGTAACATCGTATTTGCCAAAGGAATCCAAAAGAGGAAAGTAACCTCAAAGGGTAGGAAAGCTATGGTCTACAGCAAATAAATGTTAAAACCACTGGAAATCCAAGACGCACAGGTCCAGAATAAAATGGAGAATTTCCATCTCCAGTGTAATTTCCATGGGAATATGCTCCAGCCAATGCTGGCGATTTACCAGAATGTTAGGAAGAAAAGTTAGATGACGGAATGAGTGAGCACCTCACAAGGAGTGTAGGTATATGACAGAAAGTTTTCCCCATCAACAGGGATCCAAGAAGTTACAACAAAGCAGTTAATTTCTTTCTTAGTAAGAAGACAGTGGTGAATATTTAGGGATATTCTTGCTGGATGCCAGCCTACAGACTCCCTCTGGAAACCAGCTGCTGTAAGAAAATGAGGGTATTCATAAAAATAGCTAAGGGGAGAGCAGGAAGATCAGGGCAGTCAATCTCAACAACAGATAGAAACAGAAATAAATGTCATGGAGGAATGGGAAAGACTCTTTTTCTCCCTGTGCAATAGTGCTAGCATGAGAAAAGTGAGTGAACAAATAATATATGTAAGACAGTGGTAAAACCAAACATATCTGGGAGAACGAGCCACTGCCTTTAATCTCTGTGCTCATTTTTTCTTCTTAATATGAGGGCAATAAAATGACATTGCACAGACAACACAGGTAATATTTTCCTAGGATATGTGAGTGTAGAATTTGTGTTCATAACTGCATAACTGATTACAAAGCTTTGTTTTCTCTTTGTTAAAAAAAGGCTGTTATAAGTTAGGGAACTTGCTGCATCATAAAGAAATATACTTTATGGTTAGACAGAAAAAACCATCTTGTAGAAGGACATCTCATCCTATATATACCACTTTGGTTCTCAGAATACAGCCTTGCACTGGGCCTTGTGAAAAGGAATAAATTCAAAACATTTTCTAGTCACCACGATAAGGATGTATTAAAAATGGAGGTACAAATTCATGCATTTTCGTGTACATCTGTAGAGCTAAGGTGAGGTAGGCTTACAGCAATATTCAGCAAAGCTCATGTTAAAAACCCCTTTTTATCAGTGACCTTTCCTTTAGAATTTCTGTGATAACACTTGGGGATATCACATTAAGTTTCTTGAGCACTGAACAGACTTTTAGAAAGATTATGGTGCTAGAGGGATGTTTAATGGTGAAATCACTTACTGTAGTACTCATTTCTGAGAGCAAAGGTCTGAAGTGAAATGAATTTGGAGATCTTAGATTAGTCCTCAGTGGGCAGAGGTCCATGTCTGAAGTCAGCTACATGTATAATTAGGTATAATTTCTACATCTGTTCAATAGAGGTTAATTGAACTATCATAATAATTGAATTCCAGTACTTCTGATTTTTCTATTCGAAGTGTTGCTGTGAGATCAGAGCCAAGTATTCATCATCTAACACATTTGTAGGAAATTCCTGTTGCATTCGGTATTTGGTTTGTGGGTTAATGCAGGGCATTGGCATTTTTCAAACATCTGAGCACAAATACACATCCAACCTTCCAAAATAAACAGGCAAAAGAAAGAGCAAAATACATGCTACACGTACATAGATTCTATACTGAGAATTCATCATAACTTAAAGAAACAGTCAAAAGCAAATAGGTTACCAACTGACAAAGCAGGAAAGGTCTAATAAACTTACCCGTGTATTCTGCAAGAGTTTCACTCTTCTTGTGGTGGTATTTTAGACTGAAATTGTATTATAAGTATTCAGTAAGTAAATACTGTGCATTAATTTTGAGCCTGGAATAATACTGCTTTATTTTCTTTCTACAGTCACAAGTGTGCAAAGACATGACAAAAGCAAATGCATGAATACTGTGTATATTTACTCTTGTGTGTATGCAATCAGTTACACACATTTTACAAGGCTACTGCTCACTCATTCAGAAAATTAACAGGTTTTCTTTTACCGCTTCCTTAGAAGAAAACAAGTAGACAGGCACCGTGATCAACTGCATCCAATTATACATTCACCTGGGATGCAACATTATTGGATTATTCCTGGATCACTACACTTCTCAGACCCACTCTTTAAATTTTTAAGGAAACAACGTTTGCTTTTCATTTACTGAGTTTAGCATTTATGAAGAATACAGGCTTTTGATATTGAAGTTCTCTGTGCACTGAAATAGGCAAGCTACTGAGTAAGTTTTTTCGCAGAATAGGTAGGAAAGGCATTCTCCATTCCCATATAACCATAGGCTTCTCAGCTAGGACTGCCCGCAGAGGTGTCAGAGATGGTCAGGGAGTGCAGAACTCCTTCAGAAATTTAGACAGCTTATTAAAAATAATAATAAAAAATTATTCCATCTGAAAAAAAAAAATTGAAATACTGCCATATTGACTTGGAGGCTTTATGAACACTAAGCTTGAATAACCCTGTCCTGTCAGCTTACTGGACTACTTCTCTCATGGTACACGGGTTTGACATTAGCAGTGTGTCTTCCTTTGACGAAGCATGGGAGTTATGGGAGTTACTGTCTCTCTGGGGAGTCCAGCTCATAGTGGGAAATAGAGGCAAGGCACAAATATATCACAATTACTAAATTACCATTTAAATTTTTTATTTCATTAATCCTCTCCAATTATTGAACTTTTTACTTATAAATTATTTCTTTTTTTACTAAAAGAGCAAGTTTCTGAAGAAAGTTTGATTATCAATCCATTTTACTTTTACCTACAAAATAATTTTCTGAAGAAAGTCTCATTTCCAACCTATTAGAAACAGGACTGGTGTTACTAACTGATTTAACACGAGTCTGTAACTAGTCATCTCATAAAGTTTTAGACTCAGTCAGGCTGGTGGGACTGAATCCAGTGGTGTTCCTGTTTGAACAAGGGGAGGCAAGAGTAGTGCAAAGTTTCAACAGTGCAGAGAATGCAGAACTGATCCCTGTGAACACACTTAACATTTTTTGCAACTCAATCCCATAAACAAATTTTAGTGATGCAATGAAGTTCACTGTCTGCTAAGTCATTGTGAATCATAAAGTCCCCATTTGTGTGGTATAAATCAACGTAACTATTCAACAATTAAATCTACAATGAATATATTTTTTAAATTACCAAGCATTATGTTTCATTTTACAAGCTTGCACATGCATTCTTTATAGCTTACTGTCATGTAATGCTTTATAAATGATACTTGATAAACAACAGCTGTATAATCTTAGAAATATTCATCAAGAGGCACATGTATCCATGGTAAATCACTTTTGACTTGTACAAAGCTGGTGGCTGGCATATAATCTTCTAACTGCTTGCATGTGGAACATAATAGGACATGGCACTGTGCTTCTGTGAGACCAAAATACATTCAGAAAACATACTTGGGTATCAATTGCAAGCAAGAATGAAAAACGTTTGTCAAGTGCACAGTTCTGAAGTGTAAATCTCATAGTGGATGTTATATTTATGGGACACCACTATATGTCTTTTGCATACTGTTTATTTTTAAATTGGACTTCATTACACTAATTTTCACAGTTTGTTGGCACTGAGAACTAAAGCTTATTGAAGATGTGGTATTAGGGATTAGGTTTGCTCTCCCACAAGATAAAACAAGCTGTAACTCCTGTTTTTTTCTCAGCTGTTAGAGTTCTACTAATTCCCTAGATTATGTCATAGTTTATTTCCCGTTATACACGTTTCAGCTTTCAGAAAAGTCCTTGTGAGGCAGAATATAGAATAAGAGGGTTCAGCTATTCTTTCAGATGCTTCTGTACAACTTCTGCAGAGCCAGATACCATAGTTCATATGTCACAGTGAGTTTTGGGGAGGAAGAGATAAGGAGAGAAGGGTATCATTCACATGCTGATGGCAACCTGGTACTGTTGCTGTTACATAGCAGTTGGACTAAAGAATTGAAGTGCACTGTGATTGCTACCTTTGGGCTCTTCTCTGAATTGAATTGCTTGATATAGCAGCCTCAGCTCTGCTTTACTGAGACCATGCAGTTTATATTTAACTTTTACACCATACAGTTACAAGTATTGTTCAAGAAGCACTGCTATTGATCCTTTATTTAGGATCTTCCAAGAAAGCCAAGTCTGAGGTACAAAGCATATCTACTCCATTCACACAGTAATTTCCATGATACAGGTTATGCTGGGTTTTTTTTTTAAATCGTGGATAGGATTCCCCTCAGCTAATCATGAAAAACACACTAAATGTAAAACCTCAGCTAGGCTTCCTTTAACACCCAATGAAGAGAAACAGACAAATTAATCCCATCCTAAATAGCACCCCAAAAAAAGTAGACAAACCTCCCTGTGGAGAGTTCTATCCCTCTCTGGAGACTCTAAAGGCAGCCTAAAAAGCTTCCTTAAACTAGAAACATACTTTTTATAGGGTAGTGTGAAGTGAGATGAGTGTAGCCAGCTGTGCCCCTCTTAGCCTCTGTGCAGTACCCACCCGCTGCCACAGCTGCCCTTAACTACAGAGCACATTGGGTTTGTGTGCACATGGCAAAATTTACCCCAGCTGCGCAAACCAGATGTAGTTCAGGAAAGCAGCCTAATTTACCTGGTGTGTTGTGTCCACCTAAAATTAAGAACTTGATCCATGAGTGGGTAAATAGCGTTCATATGAGTTACATGAAGTGGTAGGGAACTTTTGCTTTCAGCATAACCCTACATGATCTGGAGCTGTCTGAGGATGGTGCTGCTTGAACAGCCTTTCTACTAGTTGTCTGCATCCATGGTATGCACGTAGAGGAATTTGCTGTCTCTGCAGTTCTGCATTTGTGTCTGTGTTATGCCAAAACATCTCAGGTTTTTGACAGAAGTTAAAGGATTCTCTTTATATCCTCTTACCTCCGCCCTGAATAGAGGAAAAGCTGGAGCATATATTTTATTTTCTTACAGAGGCAGAACTTCAGTAAGAACTCTCAACAAAGGAGATGCTGCAGAGAAAGCGTCCTGGCAGCCAAATTAAGAAAGGAACTTTAGGCTGAGTGGAAAACTGCATACTTCTGAGACGAATGGTGGAAAACTAAGCAATTTTTCTCACTTATCAAATCTGAATTTGGAACTATGACTTACATATGAAAAAAATTTAGTAGCTTTGTTTCTTGCTCATTAGAATTTATTATTAGGAACTGTAGAAGATACAGTTTCTTAGCCTTTTTTTTTAGACTTGAGGAATTTCAGTAAATTCATTGGCACCCTATCTGTTGTGTTGCATCTCTGTTTTTATCTGTGCATTCTGTCCATGTCTGTTTGTGAACAGATACAGCTCCTGCCACGTATTTACCCCTGTAACCTGTTTTAGGCCTTTTTAAAGCTATATGATGTGCTCTTCAACAGTTTCACTTCTTTTAAACTTTTCTGTGATCTGTAGAAATAAAGACTAGATCTGCTACACCCAATCTCAGAGCAAAGAGTTCTCATCACTCAATACTTCTGCAGAGATGAGAGCAAGTAGTAAAAGTAAAAATACAAAGTTAAAATGTTTCTTCAGTTAGGAACATACTAAATATATATATTTTGAAAGCAGCAGGGAAAAAGCCAAGTATTCATGACTTAAAGTTACATCTTAGTTCACTATTAATGTCACCCTGCTAACAAGATAGGACAAAAAAGCTTTACAGTGTATATTACTGCCAATTAATTCTTGACTATACAAGACCTTCCCTTCTAGGTGACATGAAGGTTTCCAGCAGAAGGCAGTGACAGGTACTTAAAGAACAAAGCATACAGAGGCATTTTTTTCCCTTCTATACTATTCCAGCTTTTGTCGGTTGTTTGGATCTCCTGAAACAGAGGCAGCATCTGTAGAATTGTGTTTAAAATTCATTAATGAACCTCTCCTCCAGGGACTCATCTAATCCTTTTCTTAAGTCATTCTATTTTTGATCTCCACCCCGAAGCAATGAGTTCCACAATTATATGGTGTATAAAAGCATTTTCTTTTGTTTGTTTTAAAACTGCTCCCATCTGAATGTTCTGTAGTTCTTTCACTTTCTTGTGAAAAACAGTGAATAACAATTCACTACCTACATCCTTGATATAATATTTTGTTTTGTAAATCTCTTGTCATGTTTTGAACTTAACCTGCTCTGTAGCTCTTTTGCCAAGATTATTGCAGTCTTTGCCTCTGTGTAGATCTACTGAAAGGTTTTTGAAACAGTCACCAGAGCTGCATGCAGCATAAAACCTGTTACACATCTGAGTTTTATTAAGATGTTTTCTGTTTTGTTCTCGGTTTCTTTCCTAAGAAGTCCTAACACTCTCGTTGCCATCAGTGATGGCATCATCTGGCTGATGATCGTGTAGAATGAACCCCAGTAACCCTCACATCTCTGTCCAGGATGGAGACAGTTCATTCAGAGTCCATCCTTTTTACAATCAGGACTGATTTACTCCAAATGCATTACCCTGCACTTACTGATACTGAACTTCATTTGCCATTTTATTCCACTGTCCTTTCCAGTGAGCTCTGGAAGTCCCTGCTGTCTTACATCCCAGGAAGCCGCTCTGCCAGGTAGCACAGGAGAATGATGAACAGTACAGATCCAACTACTGGTATTTAGGGGACTTGCCAGTTGAGAAAGTTGACCACTTACAGCTATTCTTCGTCACCTCCCTTTAAGGCATTACTAACCCATGGCAACAGCTTCCCATTAATCCTGGAGTAATTTATTTTGTAGAAGCCTTTAATGAGCAAATGTGTCAAAAGCCTTTTAAAAATCCAAGTACGTTAAGTATTAGGATCACTGTAATATACATGCTTGTTGATAGTTTTAAAAACTCAAATATATTTGTAAGGAACATCTTCCCTCAATAGAAACTGTGTATTATGCAATATATTGTGTTTGTCCAAGTGTCTATTAATCTCATCCTTTATTACAGTTTTACCATTTCACCTGCACAGAAACCAGACTTGCAGTCTATAGATGCAAGATCTCTCTGGAGTCCTTCATAAAGATTGGTGCCACATTTCCCACCTTCTGTTCCTCTGGCAATAGGTTAGACACCACTGTTAGTAGTTTAGCAATTTTACATTTGGGTTCTGTTATAAATCTTCAGTGAATACCATCTGTTCCCGGAGATTTCTTACTGTTCAGTGTGTCAATTTACTCTAAAGCCTTTCCTATTGACACTTGAATTTGAGCCAGTTCCTCAGCCTTATCTTCCATAAGGAATGGTTGATACAAGGACCTCATTCTCTTCTGTAACGAACACTGATGCAATAAATTAATTTAGCTGTCCTGCAATAGCCTCATCTTCCTTGAATGTTCCTTTCATACCTTGATTGCCTATTGGTCCCATCTGACTCTTTGTCGGGCTTTCTGGTAATAGTATGTTTGAAAAAAGGTGTATTAATAGGTTACCTGTCCTTACTGTTGCTCCTTCAAATCCCTTCTGGCCTGTCATAAGGCATCTCTACCTTTAGCTTGCTACCATTTATACTCCTTTCTATTCTGTTTGTTTGGATGTGGTTCCCAATCTTCACTTCTGACAGCTTTCCCTGGTCTGCTATTTAACATAGCTTTTTTTTCTGAATGTATATGTTTAATGATAGCATATATTTTCTCTGTATCTGTATATGGAAACACTCTAAATGGTCTCCCTGCAAGTATTTTACCTCACTGATTGCTCTTCTTAATTTTTGTTTCAGTAGTTCATCTTTTTATATTGTTCCTATTTTTAAAGTTTTTGTTATTGTGGCAAATTTGGGGCCTTTTCCCTTCCTAAAAGAATAATGAACGTGGTCACTATTAGGGTACTCTGTATGGGTATATATTTGTTCCCGGGGTAGCTGCTCCACAAAACAGTCATTTCTGATACCTAAAAAGGTTCTCACAGAAAAGAATGTGCCCAGAAGTAACATTTTTTCTAGCTAAATTAATATATTTTCAAAAAGT
>VYZV01011980.1:21277-44640 GCA_013401275.1 Pandion haliaetus | reverse complement strand
CGCGGGGGCTCCCCGCACACAGGGAGAGGCCGCCGCCCCCTCCTCCTCCTCCCAACCCGCAGCGGACGGCGGGAGCTCCCCAGCCCCGCAGGGGGCCGCCGGCGGCGCTCGCTCCCCGCGGCCTTCCTCACCCTCCAGGTCAGCTCCAGGTGGAAGTCTCGGGCGCGCAGGAACCTCACCAGGAAGGAGTCGGTGAGGGGCTGCGTCCAGCGCTGGCCGGGCTCTGCCTCCGCCCGCCGCCGCAGCTCGGCTACGGCGCTGCGCACCCGCGGCGAGTGGTCGGGAAGGTCATTGAGGCGCCCCTGCGACATGCCGCCGCCGCCGGCCGGCTCTGAGGCGACGGCCGCGCTCGGCCCCGCCGGTCCCATTGGAAACGGAGCCGCGGCGGAGCCCTACCGGGCTGCCTCCGCCCCTGGCGGGGCTTAACCCCTGAGCACCCTCCCGGAGCGGAGGGGAAAGGGGAGGAGGCAGGTGTGCCGCGTCCTCAGCCGACCCGGCTGCGACGGTTAATCTTTGGGGGTTGTTTTCCCACTTTTACGGACTTGACCAGTTTTTAGAATTCTACGCTTTACGCCCATCTCTTGCTTTTTCGCTTGCAGCTCCAAAAAGGAGCTGTGCTTGCTCGTCCCCGGAGGGAGAGGCCCGGCCCCGCGGCGGGGAGACCCCGAGGCCCGGCCCCGCGGCGGGAGCCCGCACCGCCCGCCGCAGGCTGGTCATCCCGGACCCTGAAAACCGCTAAGGGTGGTTCGCCTTTTAGGCGAAAATAATCCATCTTCAGATATTAAATGGGGGAAAGCCGCAACCTCATTGCAGCTGGGAACTGCTGTGCAAAGGAGAGATCGGTGTTGGTGGAAAACTGCCTTGGAGCACCTGATCGTTAAGGTGAATATGCAGTAATAGAAATACATCCACTCTGCCTGGAGAAAGGATGATGAAATTGAATTCAGCTTTAGTCCAACTTTGCTGCCCAGCAGTGAGTTCAATTATCAAAGGGGAAGAGTTCTGTTATATTATAACCCTTTCCTTTTATTAGGTTTCCTTTCAGATCTCTCTGGCCTACTTAGGCTAAAAGCCTTACTTCATTTAACATACAATTTATAAGGCATTCTTAGGCCTATTAAAATGTTTACAAAACTTTGTTCCAGACTATCTTCCCCTCCTCTGGCTTTCTACATGTACACTTAACACTTACTTTTTGATCGGCATTTTGGTCATATCTAGCCGTGTCTTGGACTCTAACATACTGCTGAAATGTCTACAGGTACCCCCTCAGTTTTCCAAATGTAAAAAAAATCTGCCTAATTAAATGCAGATAGGTAAAGAGTGGGAGGAGCGTGAATAATCTTACCAAAAAAAGAGATTAAAGCAGGAATTAAGGGACTGAACAGGAAAGATAAGCTTGGAGGGGCAAGCAAAGGATAAAAATTGGGAAACAGGTGTAGCAGTCAAGAGTATATGGAGGTGGACATGTAGAATGGCAGGGAGGTGTGAGGAAGTATCGACTTGCCCTAGATAAAGAAGAAAAAGCAAGCTGGAAATACAAGAAACAAAGAGAGCAGAATGTGGAGAGGGCAGTAACAGCAGGTTGTGCTAAACCTTTTTTTTCTGGACAGAGCTGGACAGAGCCTCCGTGGGAAAAATGGTATGCAAACGTGTAACCCAGCCACGGGTGGCAGGACAAACACAAAGGGATCTTACAGCAAGGTCATACAGTGTTTTTTAAACACTACTTCCTAATTTTTGAGCCTTTAGTTTTGCTACCTCAGTAGTATTACAACTTAGGAGTTTGTCTGTAAAAATAAAAAGGGTGAGAAAATAACAGATACTTTTTGTTACACCTTTCAGCTGAGCAACTGGTAGCTTTTAATTAGCTTTTTTACAAAATTAGGATTGTGACTTTGGCTTCATATTTGACCAAAGTTAGTTTACTAGCAGTTTCAGTGATTTCCCTCAAGACTGAGTTACAAAAATGTCTGTAAATGTAAGGTTTATTAAAAATTCTGTGAGTGAGACTGTATTTGTAACACTTATGAGAGCTCCTATCTCTGACAGTGAAGATGTGATATCATCAGGGCTTCATACAGAGGAGCCAACATGTGGAATACTTGACCCTTCACCAGAGCAATTAAGACCTATTGCAAGATGAGGCTTGTAGGTAGAGTTTTTGTTTTGTTTAATTACATCTGGAAAAGAGCTCAAGTGCCTGAAAGCTGTCTAAATAAAACATGCCTGTTTGTAAACTTTGCCTTGTTTGTGTCCTTGGGCCATGATGATTACTGCTGCAACAAAGACTTGAAATTGTGGCAATACCTCTTAGATGTTCCCTTTTGGTGTATTCCTGTGACAAACAGACTTTTCCCAGGTAGCTGGAATTTGCACTCCTTCAGCAGAAGCTTTACATCTATGTAAAACCCATATCATTCTTCAACGGGTCTTCTGTGGCAAGTGTTCAAGAGTTGTGTAGGCAGCTATCTTAGATTGACTGTAAAATATTCATGTACCTGTGGTCCTTTCTTTTACAGGACACTACAAAAATCATAAAAGGTTTTTGAGTTTCAGCCCTACAGTAGGAGTTGTATGTTCTTTCTGTGAATTATATGGATAAATAGAAGGACCTTGTCTTTCACGCACATGCATTTAAGCTAGCATTAGTACACAAATTTCAATAGGATCTAGATTAGGAGTTTAACTTTCATAAATGCTGAACACTTTATTTCAGTCACTGAGGACAGCAGGTCGTCAGCATCTCTGTACATTAAGTTCTAGTTAACTTGCTTAAACTTGTGCAGAGAAGGTCATCATGGAATGTTTAATTTTAAGGTCTTTGATTTTTTACTAAGAATTCACTTATTTCAAAAGTGTAAATGCAGAGGTATGACTCAGGAAATCAAGACAGTAATTGGAAGAGTTGCTTTACAGGGTGCCAGATAGCTTGCTCTTTCCTCTTGCCTTTCTCCTCAGAGAAGCATACACCAGCTAAAACAAAATAACCCTACTCTACCAAAAAATTCTAAGTCCAAATATTTATTCTTCAAGCCTATCACATATTCCAGGGTGGATAGACATTTGGGAAGAATTATGTTACCATTTATTAACTAGAAAGACATGAAATTGCATGTCACATGGGAAAAAATATTTATCACTCTGATATTTATTATGTACAGGTAAAAAAAAATTGTCCTGTACAAGTAAGCAAACTCCTGTAGAAATGTAAGCTGCCAGTGAAATTCGGAGCAGACAGTGAAATCAGTGGGACCCCCAGTTTGTCATGCGAGTCTGTTCACATAAAGTACTTTGGAATATTACTGTGGAAGAAAGAAATCTTTCAAGCTAAGCAAAACTGAATTGAGAACCATTACTGCGTCTGAAGGCTGACCATTTTGTACAGCAAAAAAAGTGTGTAATAGTTGTCATTCTTCTCTGAATCAATACTGTGGGAATGCCTCAGCACAGTAGTGCTGAAGATGTCAGCCTTTCAATGCAACTGAAACCCTAAGATGTAACAGGTCTAGTTGTTGCAGTAAATTCTTCCTGATTTTTGTCTGAATTTCTCCATGATCCATCCTTCTTGTTGTCTGTCTACTCACTGGTGCTGCTAGCATTGCTCAAAACTTTGGCAAACCTTTGCCTATTGTACTAGGCCTAAAAGCTTACAATATACTGTCTAGCAGGGTTGGTTGGTGACTCAGCAACATAGCAATAGCCTTTAAAAGTCTTACTGTGTAATATAATTCAGCAATCTCAGCAGACAGTTGATGGTAGGTACATGGCAGAGAACTTGGCTTTCATTTTACAGCACAATAGATTATTTGCAAAACCATCTTGGTGTAAAAATAAAGTTTAAAAAAAAAAGTGTAGTATAAGCACAGCCTGAGCTTCTACTTAAATTAAATCTAGTTTACTCTGCTCTGTAAGACACTGAAATCCTTGGTGTGTGAAGAGGTGATGAAAAACATTCATGATCAGGAACTGGCAGGGTAACTCAAGGACTGAGTGAGAGATGAAGGGGAAAGACTTTGATCTTGCTGTCTTGCTGTAGCAAGAGTATGAATCATCTGCACAAAACCATTTGCAGAAGTGACGGTTTATTTACTGGCAGATTTATGGGCATCCCCTCAAAGTCTGGGCATGTCATGGAAGCCATAAGGCCTAGCTAGACCCAGCCCTGTCATGTGGCTGGGAGAATATGCATCACACTATATACGTTTAAAGAGAGGAAAGACTTGTGTACGTTCCATAACCCTCATCTCTTCCTCCTTTCAAATAAATCTGTGCCCATACATATGGGGAAGGATTTACCCATCGGCTGTGCATTTAATTAAATACTTCAGGCTGTAATTTCACCTTTCACAGTTTTCCACCTATCACTCATTTTTAGTTGAAATTTAATTAACTAATTTCACTGGGTTTTCTTGGAAGAGCTTGGCTTGGAGGAGGAGCCAAAAAACCCCAAAACAGCAAACACAACAGCTCTTCAGTAAATGTCTCATTATTCCCTGCATCTGTGTGTTTCACAACTTCTGTCTGTGACCATGAGTTTGGTCTGGCTGGCTGCAGTGTCCCTCCCTGGGACCTCTGCTCACAATTTTTTGCTGCTTTTGCAGCTTGTCAACATTTCCACTGTATAAGCCCACAAGTGATAAAAGATGCTAACTCAGGTTGCTGGGGCTGACAGCCACTGAAAAGCTGCGAGAAAAATCAACAAGCAGAATCGATGGGGTGATATTTGTGTATTCACATGCCTTGTCTTTCCTGCATGCATTCCAGCATAAGGTTACTCCCTGCAATGTAGCTGCAGCAGCAGCGGTCTATGGGTTATGATTTTCTGTTGCAAGTTCCCCTTTCCTTTACCTTTAATGCCAATTACTCAATCAAAGCATGTTGTTTCAAGGTGTAGTTCTTGGCTGCTTTGTACTGAACTTGATTGGACTCTGCAACTACTTCATCCTGTCAACTTTTTAGTCCTGTTTGGGGTATGCAGCAGGATGTGCAGGGTACTAAATACAAGTCCTGGCATGGAAGCAGTATTCAGTGCCCTGACTTAAATTTTTGCCTGGGAAGATGACTTTAAATGGAGTTTTACTAGACAGGGAATTAGGTGCTGACTCTGCACTCTCAAGATGTGCCCATCTTGGAGTCCTGCACTGGAACTCTACACTGAAAAAGAAAAAGCCCAACAAAAATAAATAACGGTTTTGGCAAATAAGGTGGCAAAAAAGACTACTAAAAGCAATTTCCATGGAATTAATTAGTACATGATAAACTTTGTTCATTGGAGGTTGTGAAGCTTTGAAGACAATCACCTCCCTCAGAAATTTGTGAAGTTTAAGGGTTCTGAGTAAAGCAGAATCAGACCTACTGCATGCTTTTCACATGAGAACATATAGTATAGATTCTCTGAGACACTGGTAAAACCATTTGAAAGCTGAAGCCTGTAAATAAAAACTTAACAGTGAACAGGGCACCTGCAAATACTGAAAAAAAATTATCCAGATGCACCATGAACACATTTGTGCGTGCATAAATATAAAAACTAAGTATGCATGGTTACCTTTCACTTCCATACCAGATAATCTGACGCATTTTCCTGTCCTTCTTTTAGTCTTGTGACTACTGTAATACTATATACCTCAGCAAGCTAAATGCAAACTTTTCTTTGGGTCTTGCATTTTATTAGGGTTTAGGTTTTTATTTGGCCTTTGCTTTAAATAGTTCGTCTCTCCTGAAGAATTTATGCAGCTGTCATTCTGCTTCTAAATAGGAGAGCTTCTAAATAGGAGATAATCCAGTATCTTATATTGTAAAAGAATGAGAAACACACAACACAGTCATTCTTCCTAAGTTGTATGGAAGGGAAAGACTTTTATTTCTGGAAAACACTGAGATATGTGTTAAGCTGTGATCTGCTACTACTGACATTGTTGGAGTTTTGTACAAGAATATGGCTGTACAGATCAATTCTTACAATAAACAGACATTATGCCATATCTACAATTACAACTATTGCTTTTACAATGCAGAAAAAAGCAGTATTGCAATTTCTTTTACCTTTTTGAAAAATGTAAGTATTTTCTCTTGTGAAACCCAGATTTATTTATTTTTTAAATCATGCTGTTAATCAATTCTGTTAGTAGCTATTTTAACAAGCACTTCTAGGACAATTCAAGCCAATTAGATGTGACCAAACCACCATCCTGTTTGAAACAATGGGCATCTTCTCACCTAGACAAGCTTTGGACTGCCAAAATGTAAGTACTATGACCAGAATCAGGCCACTATAACAAACTGCTGTGTAGAATCTATGCATTGTTTACATTATGCCTGGACTAAACTAATAACTTAAGCCCTCACTCCTCTTTAGGTAATAAGCATCAATGCAGCAGGTATTTCCCAGGCCTCATCCCTACTGCTAAACAGGTTTGTGAGGTGGAGAGGAATATGTTGCATTATTGCCTTTTACTCCAAGTGTATAAAAATAATTTACCTTGTCATGATTTAGATACTTGGACAAAAATCAGGCATCAATAAATGCTGTGTCTCTACTGGAAAAGAAACTAGTTGATTCCAGATAGGTACAACGCTGGCTTCAACTTTCTATAAATACTCTTTACAAATATTCTTTTGAGTAGGTGAGAAAAATAGTACTCCTCTATCCTAATTTTTCTTCCACATATTGGATTAAAACTGGTCTATGCTGCCTCAAATTGGTACTGTCTCAACACAAAGAAATCTTTCAGAAGAGCCATTGGCAACCTAATTTCATTTAACACCAATTTCTCTGTTTCCAGCTGCAGATCAATCGTCTCTACTGAGTTCCATAATGTACTTTTATTGAGCATGTAATAGCATTCATTGTCCACTGCCTTGATGGCATAAAGCTTCATGGGCCTGGGCATCAATATTTTATTTACAAAAGAGCCACAGCGTGAGAAGTCAAGTTAGAGCCACAGCCTGTGGCTAGATTTCCATTCCTTCCTCCTGACACAGTACCCATCGTGCTGGCTGATCACCTGGGATCAAGATGAGGTAAACCTGGGGGATGAGAAATACTCTCCAGTGTGAACCAAGGCTAGATGACAGTGCATCTCCTGTTGCACGTCACAGAGCTAATCTAGATTGGAGAGTCTTCTATGGGGCAGGCACCGATGTCAGCTCTTCAATACAGCTGCTGCCACTGGGACACATAAAAATTTTTCGCCCTTTGCAAGACAGCAAAATTGTGGCGGTCCAGAGAACAACTAGTTTTAAATAAAGTCTGTTGATGCCATTTCAGAGGAAATGTGTGGGTTTTAGAGCATTTCAGAGCGTTTTTTTCAGAAGCTATGTTGAGAAACTACTGTTCAGTGTTGGCTATTGGAAGTTAGCAAGTGACCGCTTTTAGATGATGAAATCAATGCAGCCTAATTTCCAGTGGACCTGTGTTTTAAGTTCCTCCTCATCCACCCTCAGCAGAGTAGTGCCAGCTGCCTTCCCTGTGTGGTTTGTCCCTGGAGCCGAGGTTAGACCCTCTGTTGGGCTGAGACGGTGGTGCTGAGCTGGCTGTGGCCAAGACACGTGCTGACCGGTGAACCTGGGGGACAAGAGAGAAGTGAGGACAGCTGAGCTCATGCTGCAGCTCTCAAGGGGAGGCAGAAGATCGCCCCTGCCTTTTCTCCAATCCTTATACTTCGTAAGGACTTAACACCTTTGGGGCCCTGCCTTTCTGTCAAAGGTAGTCAACATTAGCTGTCAGGTTGAAAAGTTATGAGGGGGAGAGACAGGCCAGAGACTGACTGACAGACAGACAGATGAGCAGGCAATGTGATCACTTTTATTTCCTTGAGAAATCAGGTCTGTAAGTCATATGCAAAACTGTGGAATGTATGTTGGTGGGTGGGATTTTCAAAAGCTCCTAAGACCCAGAGCAGCAAATTTATTTATGCACCTCATCTTAACTCAGATAAAAGGAGAATTAGGTACCTAAGTAACATTAAAAGTCTAACCTAAATGACTTTAATAGGATTTGCTGTATCCCTTGAGTAGCCTTAATCCCACTTGCTGTATTTAAAATGGTAGACGATAGGAGTTTTGGCACTGATTTAGAAGAGCCGATTGTTTTATAAAGCTTACATAAAGGCAATGATAATGCCTGAAAACCTTGAAAAATTTGAAGTTACAACATCAGATGCCTTAATTCATACACATTGTCTGAATGGTAAAATGTCACTGGGAAAACAAAGCCTTAGATTGGTGCTAAACAGTCAACACTGAAGCAATGTTCCCAAAAGTTTTTACATTGATCCAGGCAAATAAAAAAAAATATTGGATAAGAGACCTCCCAGTTAAACATATAGTATGTCAGAGAAGAAGACTAGTGAAATGTTGCAAAGGCACACTCAAGGCAAGTCGTCATTTAGTTTGCATTACTTCTATATGTGAGGTGTGTAGCAAAGAGCCATATGCCATGGTAGATAAGGTGTACTGATGCTGTCAAGACCTGTGAGCAAATTCTGGCTGATAACTATTTGCAAGAAGGATTGCAGAGGAAAGTGGGCAGAGTGACTACAAGTATAGGTGTGATACCTGTGTCTGCTGGGCGTTGTAAAAGTAAGACTGGTGTGCACCTCTATAAAATTTAATTTCTAGTCAAACGGAAAGCAGATCCTATCAGTGGGTCCAACATCTCACCCTCAGTATTTAGTTTTTCCCAGTAAAGTTGTTTTTTAAGAAGACTAATTAATTTTAAATTGTTATTTTTTTAAACTGAGAACATGGGCTTTTTAATGTGTTTTTCAAATAACTAATTTAAGCTAGGGATGTAAATAAAACTGTCGAGAGGACAACCATCCATTTACTGCATTCCAAGATTACAAAATTTGTTTTCATTTTATACTGTAAAAACCAAAACCTATGAGAACATACCATGTCAAAATATTTGGATTTGGATTTAAAATGTCAGATGTATATTTAGAGATTGCACATGCAGTGACTAGACAGTCAACATCGGACATTTCAGGAAAAAACTTAATCCAAATTGGTAGATCTCTGTGCAAGCAGATTGGTAGATCTTTGTGAAAGCTTTGAGCTTAAATGAGGAATATTTTCTGCAAAGAGATGGTTCTGAGTAGTTTTACTGCAAAACCTAAATGAATGGCGTGATTTTCAAAAGTGCTTAAACTGGCACAAAGTACCAAAGGAGGATAAAGGAATTCTGAAAAGTATAATGTTTATTGAGAAGCTTATCTCTAGGAACTTACAAAGAAGTTGGGCAGAGACTAAGCAGTGCAAATAGTTTGACCCATTTAAATTCTAAGCATTAGGCCATTATTTGCCGATCTCCCTGACAGTAAAACCAAAGCTAATAAATAACCACATTGCATCATCATTCCTTGCTACCTTCAGGGAAATCCTGTTTACTTAGATCCTTGCCGGCCAAGTGAAACAATATTTGAGTTCTTGAATAACATACAAATTTTAATCCAGGTTGGCAATCACTGGGTATTCACTGACTCAGCTGAGTTAATAAATGAATTAGGTATTTTTATTCTTGATTTTCTTTACCATTTCTTCAGTGAATTGAAATAAAAAGAGTGATGATGCTGTCTATATTGCCTATATTAATCATATTCAGAGTCTTTATAGTAGCACCATTGAAGGAAGCATACTAGAGCCATTTCTATCTTCTGTCAATGTTTTCTTTTCTTTTAGTGCATGAAGGCAGCCAGAGGACAGAGCTATCCTTAGACAATGAAATAGTCCTTCCCTGTGATGTCCTTTCAGCTGTCCAGGCAGGGGCACTTAGTATCATATCAGTGAAATTAAATGAAAGGCATGAGCACAGAAGGACCAAGAAAGTAGTTTCATGACGTGGTTAACCAAAAAAAGATGTCTGTGATTCCTGAAAAACATGTAAGATTAATAATATTATGTATGCATTGATGGTATTACTATTGTGGTTAATGTTACTGCATTACCCTTTTCTCTTAGGTTCTGTGCAGGCACAGAACAAGTTGGTCCCTGCCCTCAGTCAGCCTGCATATACATATAAAAAAGGCACAAAAAGACTGAGTTAGAGGATAAGAAAACAGTGAAACCATACTGGTCGAAACAATAAGCCTAAATTATTGCATGTCTGCAACCTAGGTCTTGAGAAGCCTGGAAATGTCCCAGACAAGAGTTTCAAGGAAGGACTGAAAGAAGGAAACTCCTTTTGTAGAGTTTTTTCCCAACAGCGACAGCAAAAGGGGGCCTGCACCTAATTCTAACTCACTGGTAAAGAAAAGCTGGTGCCATAGGTTACATGGCAACAGTAGAAAGTGCTTTGATTTGAGGATAAGCATCTTAGCATTGATGTGATAGAGAAATGGGAGGATAAAGATGCACACAGAGAGCTAACGCTTTCAGATGCGCATAAAAAGCGACCTTTACAGCAGCCTCGTAGGTAGGTGTGAGCAGAGCAAGACTGAATTTGACAAGACCAGAAAAAGGTCTCAATAAATGAGACAACCATATCATGAATGAGAACTTCAGTTTTGTGAGTGGACAAAGAGAATTCTGTCCTGGACACATTATGCAGAGGGAATTAGTAAAAAAAGAGGTATGAACTAGGGATGAAGATAAAGAGGAGCCCGACACATGTTCAGGTATAGCCAAAACAACAGGCAGAGAGATGACATCTGCCACAGCATCAAAGAGGAGGGTTCAGCTGCAAGGGGGAGACTGTTGGCTAATCATCCATGAGAGGAAGCCAGCAAGACATACTAATATTTTAGTTGCCAGTGATAAATGTTTTGGAGGTGAGAAGTGGATGTGACAATCCTAAGAGTATGATCAATTGCATAGAAAGAAACGGTATCTGATATGTATCTGAGAAGCCAATATAACCACAAAACGGAGCACATACCGTACTCTATCTCAGAGTAGTTATTAGTCAACTGTGTCTTGTTGCAAAGGGTAAGGTATCTCACCTTTGATTTTTAATAGAGTTATTTCCATCTCATATTAACCTATTTTTAGACTAAGTGGGTAAAAGGTTTGCTTCCAAACAAAAATAATGTAGTCTAAATAAATGCAGATCCCTGGGATGGCCTATTACTAACCTCCTTCTATTTGGAGAACTAGCCCTTCACTCCAGCTTTTTGTTTGCTTGTTTGTTTGTTTTCCTTACATATTCAATGTTTAATTCATAGCAAACCCCATGATTATTCATCCTCTTTAATCAACTTCATTCTGTGAGAGAGCCAGTTGAAAAACTATAGAAATTATGCTTTTAGGACATCTTTACCTGCTATTTTACTAGCTTTTAAAAAGCCTGCAAAGCAAAGCGCTTTTCTTCCCCCTTGCAAAGACTGTGTTGGTCTGGCTTTCAATCAAGGTATACCTCTGCAGTTCTGTCATCAGACTGACTTCTCTCTAAACTTCCCATTTTCTGTCTTACAGATCGCCCAGAAAATGTTTTAAAAACACTGCCATCGCTCAGCTGTGTGGAGTTATACCAAGAATTAATCTGGCCTGGTTCAAAATTTACAGCACTTTCAGAACATGGCAGGGAAAAAAATTCCTTACTTAACCTAAACATTTTTCTAGTTAGCTTGCATTGGAAAATTTACAAACTAACTGAAGAAAACATCACTTGTCCTACCTTAGCATTAAATACTAAAAAAGCCATATTTTCTTGTTTTCGTCCTGTGTTATTGCTTTTAGTTCTTTTTATAAGAAATTGTGACAAACTAATTAAACCACTTGTTTAAACAAGTGAAAATTTACCTAACCTTATGCCAGTGAGGTAGAAATTAACTCTTCCCTGTTCCTAGCTGAGGTCCTACCAAGGTGAGTAAGATCTATTCAGTGCTTTTCAGCTCTTGAACCTGAATTCTCTCACTTCAAGTTACATTACAGCTGATAATAATAAGTGCAATGTTAAAGAAGAGATCAGAGTATGTTCCTTCTGCATCTGGATGCTCTATCCTGAGTCTGGCACAGGGAGTAGCTCTCTCCGTACTTTGAGGACTCACAGAGCCAAGGGCTTCTTTCTTGGCTCTCTGCTGAGATGACCGCCTATGGTTCTGGCCCTGCCTATGCAGCAGAGTCACATCACCATGAACAAATATTTTATCAGTTTCCTCTCATGAAAATGAAACAGAAGTAGGAAAATAAGAAATACATTATTAAAAACCCCCACAAACTTAATAAATATGTAAGCTAATTAAACAATAAAATCAACTGTCCTGGTTTCGGCTGGGAAGGAGTTAATTTTCTTCCTAGTAGTTGGTATAGTGCTATGTTTTGGGTTTAGCATGAGAAGAATGTTGATAACACACTGATGTTTTCAGTTGTTGCTAGGTAATGTTTAGACTAAGTCAAGGATTTTTCAGCTTCTCATGCCCAGCCAGCAAGAAGGCTGGAGAGGCACAAGGAGCTGGGAAGGAACACAGCTAACCCAAACTGGCCAAAGGGCTATTCCATACCATGTGACGTCACGTCTAGTATATAAACTGGGGGGAGTGGGGCTGGGAGGAATCGCCACTCAGGAACTGGGTGTCGGTCAGCAGGTGGTGAGCAATTGCATTGTGCATCACTTGTATATTCCAATCCTTTTATTATTGTAATTTTATTATCATTATTGTTATTAGTTTCTTGCTTTCTGTTCTATTAAACTGTCCTTATCTCAACCCACAAGTTTTACTTTATTTTTCTGATTCTCTCCCCCATCCCACTGGGTGGGGAGTGAGTGAGGGGCTGCATGGTACTTAGTTGATGGCTGGGGTTAAACCACAACATCAGCTAACCCAATCAACCCAAATGTGACTTCTGGTTTAAAAGAAAGACTTTAATTTTTGGCAGTATACATAATGAAAATTGAAGATACTCAGACACAAAACTAAAACAGGTGTTAAACTTTAGCAGCAACAACAAACTGAAGAAAGAAAATAGTATATATATAAAACTTGCGTATCCATTTCAGAACTACAATAACAAAGAAAAAGAAAAGGAGGAAGGATTTGAACTGTCAACTTCATATTAATTGAGGGTTGCACTAACATTTTCTAATCTGCGTATTGCAGATTACTGATATCGGCATTATTCCAAGATGTATTGCAGATAATCAAGCCTACTTTTTCATGTCCTATAAATCATCTTTGCACAAAATGCCGAGTTTATGATTAATTTCTTCTCTATATCTTTCCAGTGACCCAAATCCTTCTTTTTTTGTCTGAGATCAATATCCTTAGGCTGTTTCTTCATAGACTATGTTTTAAACATGAAAAATACCTGACATGATGTAGGCATACTAAGGGTGAAAGATTAGCTTCTCAAGTGCATCACCCTAGTTTATGTATCTTACCCTGCTTCCCACCCTTGTGGTGAAAAGAGCCTTTGTGCTTTGGCCATGAGCAAAACAGACCTCGTTACACCTAAATGACATATTACATTTGACTGCAGTGCATTTATCAATAACTAGGTCTGAATTCTCTGGGGTTACATGTGCACCCTTTAGAGACTTTTATAATAGAGTATCTAGAGTCTCTTCCACTGGCAATTCACACGTGCTTTTCTTCATGCACTGCCTCAACAGTAATTTTAAACATTTTGTTCTATGAATAACAGAAGCCTGGCTTGCTCTAAATTTGTCCTGTGTCTTTTAAACTATTCCAACTGGGGTTACCTCCAATTTCCTAATCCTCAATAGCTGCTAGTGCAGCACCTCTGATTCCTGCCCAGCCCTCAGTATTACCTTCACTTTCCCACCAGGCTCCCCCACTTCAGTTCTCCAGCTCCCCCACCCCAAACCTGAAGCCCTCCTAGACCTGCCCTGGCAATCAGAGCCCTCTCATGGGTCTCACCTTTGCTGGCCTGCTTCTCGGGCATGACTTGCACAGGCTGCGCGAGTGTCAGCACCACATGGGTGCAGGCTGGGCAGCTGCCCTCAGCAACCTGCCTGCCACCATAGGCAAGCAAAAAGGATAGGAATAAGTTCATCGTGTTTCCCCCTTCTCCTTCTCCATCTATTCCCCGCTCGCCATATGGGTTAGAGGATTTTGCTCTCCTGGGGTCTGCAGAGAACAGAGAAATGCCTTTTGAGGACCACTTCCCTCAAAGCCACATGCCAAGTGAAGCCTGGATTGCCGGAATTTCACCTTTAAGGCAGAGGGAGAGGAAATCGGAGTGGCCCAAGGGCTGAAGGTGTCACAGCTTCTCCTGGCAGCTGGCAGGGCTCCAGAGCTCCCACCAGGGTGCTGGGCAGGTGTGGACAGGCCTAGCACCCTCTTTGATAGAGAAGCAATGTCAGGGAGAAATAATTATGCCAGAAGCTTTTACTATCAGATAGAAAGCTAGGGGAATTATCAAGCAACTGACTGGTGCATAGCTAACCAAGAAGTCTGTAGTGGCTGTGCTTTTTTAAAGCTCTGAAGAAGTTAGTTTACATTAGGAAGAGTGATTGCACAGCAAATGGCTAAAGAATAACCTGAGAAAACAAGCCTTGGTCTCCATGAGGAATTTGGCACAGTGTCCGTAATTCATACCTGCATAACGGTGCCTTCCTGCCCCTTCCCCTGGCCACGCGCAGTAACATCGCAATAGTCTTCCTTCATTTCTGATTGGAAGTTAAACTTCTTTTAGGACTGATGAAGCACTCGGGTAATGCCAAGCTTTTTCTTTAGCTAATATATTTAAAGAACTACTTACCCAATTGACTTTGAGTCTGAACATAAACTTTTTCTTCAAATGCCAAAATCACTAATGGAAAATGATCTATTTGGAGCGTACCAGAGGTGAAGAAACACTGAAATTTATAATGGAGAGCAGTACATCTCCACAACGGTGAACACCTAGTTTTAGTTCTGAAACAGAAAACTCAGTTTTGGAAAAGGAGGAATCCAAGAACTTGGATAGCAATCTTATTCCTGTTGCCAAGAATATTCATGTTGGAGTTTCGACTAATGAATTACAGTTTATTATTTCACAGCCACAACAAATTCCAGTTGTCCCTAGATTTCTGAGATGGGCTTGGCAACCCTGAGCGAGCCGTCACACCGGGGTAGCTTATTTCAAGCACCATCTAGTGGATCTATTTAAAAGACACCAAAACCAACCAACAAAAAAAAAAACAATTAGCAAAATATTTTAGCTTTTAAAGGTAGGAATGGCAGCTGTCAGTCCCCCCTCTTTAAATGTTGCTATTTGATTGCTTGTTAATAGCAAGTCACAACAGCTATGAAAAAAATTAAATTAATAAAGGTGAAAAAATACTAGTCTGTTGAGCTGTTCCATGTACAAAACTTGGCTCTTACTGAGCCTCAGCATAGTACATTCTCTGCCCAACTCATTAGGCCCAAAACATTTAAGAGATAAGTCCTTTAATGATCAGAATTCCCAGACTAAAAGACAAATTAACTTCTTCTTTTAAATGAAAACAAGTGAGAGAAGGACTGAGATGTCATGATTTTAATAATGGCAAATAACTAACCAAAGAAAGGAGGTACTTCTAATCTTGTTCACTGGTCAGTAAAATGTGGCTATATAATTGTGTAAGTATAGAATTTCAAAAATGTAGTATATTATGCTTAGAGACACTTGATAGGCCTACTGTCTGAGCAATTTCCTAAAATAAAAACAACATAACATGAATTAATACAGTAAGTTTATTAATACTTCTATTGTTTTTGTTGACTTAATTTAGGCATGGAGGGATAGTTACTTATTTTAAATTCTGTGTTTGATCTGAGCATCGCATTGTAGCGTATATAATTCATACATTATTACCTATGAAGGACATTTTTCAGCAAGACTTCAGACTTGTTGCACAAAATGGAGATTTGATTGAAAATATTAAAATATTGAGATCTTTAAAGTGATGGGTTGTCAGCCTAAAGTAAACTGAGTTTGCCCTGACTGAGGACTGGGGCCAAATCTTGAGCACCTCAGTACTTGTGCCTTGTCTAATTAGGGGGCTAGCCAGTGCAGACCTTGTAATTAAGATTAGGTAATAGAGATGGCCATGATCAGGTAACTAAAATATAAAATAGAAAGAATACTGTGAAGTGTCATTAGAAAACTATAAGAGAAAGTACTGTCATGCCAGAATCAGCATAACTATTTATGAGATGCAGTTAGTGATGGCTGAAAGATCAAGACAGTGCCAAACAAATTAGTGAAAGAACTGAAAGTAGAAACCAACACTAAGAAAAAATAATCCTGAGCTCTCCACCCCGGAGACACTTTTGAGTGGACTAGAATTAATGGTGTTATTCCACCTGCTGATCAGAAATTTGATTACATAGGTTAATGGAAAGCCTCAAAAAACTGGACAGCTTCTGTGTCTGGAATGAAATATAAGGATGTAGAAAGGATTGTGTATCTCTCTGATGAGGTTATTAAAATAAAAATGGATTCACAATAGCCAATGAGTTTTGGGTTCCATCATGCAATTATTTCAGTCAGATGTACTTGAAATTTATTTATTCAGTTAATCTATATTTAGAAAAAAAAGCTCTTAGTTCTAACTTTTATATGTTGTATATTGAAAGTATTTCCCACCTATTTTATGCTAAAATCACAGTCTAGATTTAACTTGCTATTTTACAATAAGGCATGACTGAAAATAGATCAATTCCTGTAAGGAACACAGAGCTACAAGTAGTGATAAAGAACAGATGTTCTGTCATTAATGAGGAAATGTAGTTACTTTTAGCTGACTGAATGGAAATCACCAATGTACTATGTACTAATCATCAAAATTTTTGATGTTACCCAAGCTATTTTGGTCTGTATGTAGTACATTGCGAGATATTTCTGCTTTAAAACAGAAATTAAGTTGTACTCTTCCTACAAATAACAATGGGGGAATAATATTTTAGTGCTAATTCATGGAATTATTTTGTAAACATTTTGATATTAAAAATATAAACAACACATTTATTTTGTGCCTAAGCATATAAATACTTTTATGCTGGGGATGCTGAGTGGCTGTGCTGACAAAGTAGGTGTAGGGCTTATGTACTTCAAAGAAAACAAAACTTCCTTCTTCTCCAGATTTGTATTAAATATTTTACAGTGACGCAAATACAAAATATCAAATGTTCTGATTCATAGGTCTCCTCTCACATACTGTGTTCAAGGAAATAGTCAAATGGAGAAATTACCTAAATTCTATCAGCCTTTGGTGATTAATTATTTTTATTATCATACTGATAAAAGGGTGTGTGGCTGGATTTTGTGCCTGCAAAGATAAACTGTAATCCTGGTTTAGCAATGCAGACTAATACATAACATAAATCATAAAGCTGCCTTCTGCAGCTTCTATATTTTTGTGGGTTGAATTCAGTCTGTTGTCAATGAGCACAATCCCTCTGACACTGTACACTGATACCAGGGTTGAATTTAACCTCTTGCATTGCTCAGGGAGAATGGATGTTCATCTTTTTTCCTGTTTGTTTTGTTCAGCGAGAGACCATGGCACCTGAAGTATACAGAGAAAAATAGCAGCCTTTCTAGTCAGTCAGAACCGTGCTTCCAAGGACTCGGAAACTCCAGCTTGTATCCAGATCAGGATTTAGTAACAAGACTCCAGCAGCCCAGGAGGTAGATGCTTTTAAGGAGATATGTGCAGTATGTCACCCAAGGACAAAAAAAGTTACCATAGTTCCTTGTAGAAAATTTTGAATCTAAAAAGGCGATTCTGAACATTTATTTCTTAAATAAACAAAGATGACACATATAAAATTAGCATATGCCTTAGCAGAGGAACATCATACAGATGCAAAAAAAAAAGATAATTATTGTAGATATCTTTAAGGCAAATGTCTTTCAGGAACACAGTTCTTCACCTACTGCCTTATTGCACCCTTACTTGGTGGGGGTTGGTTCAACTCTCTTGGGAAAAAAGAAATGTGGAGAAATAACCCAAAATATAAAAGCATGGCCTGAAAAATACTGCTTCTGATAGGAAGCATACCATACTGGTTTAAATTTCAGTAAATTTTATGGAGCACAATGGAGATCTAGGAGGTGAAATCATTGTTGTTTTAAAGACAGCATACAGTAATTTAACTGCTTAAAGCTGTCACAGTGTTAGCTACGAACTATTACATTCTATTTAATTGTCCATCAATTATAATTTTATTCTATTATTTACACTCTTTCATACAATTTTGCAGTCCTTTCATACAACGTTTTCCTCCAAACTCTTTCATAAGTACAAGCCTGTATTTCCTCATTCCCAAGAAGTGCATCAACAACATTAACATATCACACAATTTTATCACTCTTTTATGGCGAGTGTATTTTCCAGAATGCCTGTTGGATATTTCAAAATTTCCTGTTCCATAGATGCTAATGTACTATTCAAAACTATTCAAACCTTGGAAAAGAACGCTTGCTGGAATTTGGGACCTGCTCTGGCCTTCAGCATAGGATTGAACTTCACACAGGGTGCACAGCATGTTAATTACCACTGACTAAATTATATATGATAAAGTCTTTATATATTCCTATATTCAATAGCTCACAACTATTAAATCTGACACACAGAAGGAAATTGTTTATTTATCTGCAGTTGAGCTCTGCTTTTCACTCGTTTATAGCCATGTTATGAGGACTTTTGCCGCTGCGGTGATCCTTCATGCCAGATGCAATTGGGTGTCCCAGTCTCTTGACCCCAGAGCCAGGGAGCACAGGTGCAATGCCAAGGTGCAGCTGGAGGTGTGCTAATAACTGGGAGACTCTGGAGGGCATGTATGTTCCTCAGCAGTGACCTACACCAGAACTCTGACTTTGTCTCATGAACCATTCACAGACTCTCAATCACAGATAATCATAAAAAGGTTGGTTGGTGGGGATATCTGAAGGCCACCTAGTCCAGCTTACTGCTTGGAGAAGGTCTATCACCAATGCTAGATCATAATCCACTGGTATTTTTATTTTTTTATATATATATATATATAGGCAGTAAAAACAGAAGAACACTAGTAGCAAGTGTTTTCTACTTATTTATCAAGTATTTTCATAATCTTTTTGAGCTGTTAGGCTACACTGAGAAACAGAGGCATCATCTATTTAGTTTGTCTGTTGCCTAGTAATAGTTTGCAAGATTCTTGGGGACACTTTCTATCTGTAGCCAAGACTTGACAAAGCACCTGTTTTACAGTCCAGTGACAGCCTCTGAGATGTATGAGAAAATAGTGGTTATCTGGACTTGGTCTTTTTTACATTTACCGGCTAAGAAAAGAATCCTCGCTACATTTTCTGAGCGTTTAAGAACTTGTGTCTTAAATCTCAGTAATTTTCAAAGAAATTATTACCATAAAGTTTTCCTGTTTTTTTTAAAATATGCATGTTCTTCTTCTGGTTTTGTCCAGTGAAGCTGAAGGGAAAAATGTATCTCAAAAGGGTAAATGCAGTCATCCTTTTGCCTTTTAAGTTTGCCATTAAGTTGGCAAAATCACTACACTGAAAGCAGCAATGGAAAAATCCAAGAGGTTTTGTTGAATGTAACAGGAAGACTTTGATAAGGAGCTACTGATTTCATGGTTAAACAAAGGGAATTGTCCTCCTCCTGAACTTTGCTGTAGTCTAGAGCTACATTTCTAGAAGGGCCCCAAGACCCTTTCAGGGTCTTTTCGGTATGCTTTTCAAATAACCACAAGGAATTGGGAGTCCTGAAGAGAATGTTACTGTTGATTGGTGCTCCCTGTCCAATTAAGTCCATTTGGAAAACTGCTGGCATAGTGGCTTAGACATAGCTCCATCTGTAGCAACTCTGCAAGTCATGCACATGGATGATGCAAATCTTCAGTATGATAATCTGTTAAGATGATGGAAAGTTAGAGGGAAAAAAGAGAGGCCTAAAAGCATTTTGAAAAATGAACCGTATAGATTTACAAAGCCTCTAGAGCCACATAGGGCCAGAACCTGAACTGAACTAACTGAATGTTACAGAACTAATTGCCAAGGAGCATTCCAGCAAGTCCTCAGGGGCTTGCATTATTCCCCATCTCTGCTCTCCACTCTTACTCTCCCCCACTCCACTCTTGTGAGACCCCACCTGGAGTACTGTGTTCAGCTCTGGGGCCCCCAACAGAAGAAGGACATGGACCTGTTGGAGCACGTCCAGAGGTAGGCCACGAAGGTGATCAGAGGGCTGGAGCACCTCTCCTGTGAAGACAAACTGAGAGAGTTGGGGTCGTTCAGCCTGCAAAAGAGAAGGCTCCATGGAAGCCTTATAGCAGCCTTCCAGTACTTAAAGGGCGCTTACAGAAAAGACGGGGAAGGACTCTTTATCAGGAAGTGTAGTGATAGCACGAGGGGTAACAGTTTTAAACTGAAAGAGGGTAGACTTAGATTAGGTATTAGGAAAAAGTTCTTTACTGTAAGGGTGGTGAGGCACTGGAACAGGTTGCCCAGAGAGGTTGTGGATGCACCATCCCTGGAAGTGTTCAAGGCCAGGTGGGATGGGGCTTTGAGCAACCTGGTCTAGTGGAAGGTGTCCCTACCCATGGCAGGGGTGCTGGAATTAGATGATCTTTAAGGTCCCTTCCAACCCAAACCATTCTATGATTCTTCTAAAAAGGTTCATTTGAGCCTAAGACTTTGTAAAGCTTGCAATACAGACTAGAATCCTGCTGAACTTGCACTTTAAGGGTAATTTTCACCGCACCATGTTCCTAATGGTATAGATAAGGGACAATGTAGAATCACTTCCCAGCACAGACACCAACATTATAAAATGGAAATATTTGCAGCACATTGGATTTTTGTCACACAAATCACAGCAATCTTTATAAACTGAATGCAAAATTCTTACTGCTTTTATTTATTCCATGACTACATTGCATATTCAACTGAACAGATCCTACTAAGTCACTAGGGGCCAGCACCTTCTCAAAGGCAACCCAGTACTTCTATAAAATGAACAATGTTTAAACCCCCAAACATTCAAAATCAACTGTCAGCCTCACAACATTAATGCCATTGGGTCAAAACCAATGGGATCTTAAACAAGTAATAAATTTGAGCTCTCCTTGCCTGACACCTGTTTCCAAAGTTCTTGGCTGCTTACTTTCAAGACTTCTTTCTCCGAAAAGGAGGGCCAAAACATTTTAAAAAATGGCACTTTAATGTCATTTTATAGGGGGTTAAAAAATATACTTCCTAGGTCTCAGGATAAAAACCTGAGAACTGGCAAGGTACTATGAACCAGATGGTTTAAAGCCCATTGTTTCATTGGCCAGATTCCCTAACGGACTTATATGGCAGATTCTTACCAAGTGTTCCTGATGTCAAATTTAGGTCTCCAAGATGAAAACTGGAATTTTCAATGCCATATTCAACATGTAACTTTGTGGGACTTATCCATGGCCAGTAGTCTCTGTGACCTAAGAAATGCTGAGATCTGGATTTTCTCCTCAGTGGGAAGAGATTAGAAGCCGCATTTCTCACGGCAGTATTCTCATCACACCAAAACGTGTTCTGGGGTTGAAGTTATTTCACTGTGGTTAAATAAGGATAGAAGATGCCAGGAAAACAAACAAACAAAAAATCCCCAACAAACCAAAGGCAGAACTTAATGTGTAGCTTATTGGTAAGGAGACTACCTAATGTGGGCACTCTAAGTGCCTGTGCTCCGTTTGACTCACTTTCATTTTTCCTCTGCCTACTCAATCTTTATTTTTTTGTATGTAAACTAGAACCACTTCACCAAGAAGTAAGAATCCCCTCGTGCCGTAGCTGCCTATGGAGTATGAAAACAGGAAAAAAGGGAAAGAAATATGACTTGAAAGACTGTATCTCAGGGTCTGCTTTGTAACTGTAGTACTACAGAGGTGGGGGTGCAGTCTTACTTGCTTTGATAGTGTCCTAAAGGCGTCGCATCCAAAGTTAAGTTTGCAGATCTACTAAAGGTCAACTAGTTCATCCAGGTGTCATGAGAGAAGATTAACTTTAACCTTGCCAAACACAGTTTAAATCCATGATATTATGTCCTGTTTGGAAGAACACAGACAGAAATTATCCCTTTATGCATAAAAATATTTGATTACTTTCTTCATATCAGCCCTCATTCTTCTCCTTCTAGAAGAACCAAGGCCATTTCTTTCAATCTTTTCTTTTAGAACCTATCTCCAGACCTTTCATCATCCTTGTTGCTTCCCTCTGGACTCTTTTTACATGTTTCTTGATGAGCGGTTGTCAAAAATTACAGGCTGCACTACAACAGAGTAAATGAGCGCTCCGCAAGTGTTACCTACATCAATTTCGGTAACTTCCAGTAAAATGTTCTGGGTTTGACTATAGTAAGAAATGATTATCCACTATAAACTGACTTTTTCATCCAGAACTGTTACTTACTTACCCAGTTATTTCCCAGAACCACTTTGTGCAACCGCTACTTAAAAAAAAAAACAAACAAACACAACATTCTACTTTGTGAAGAAAAACCACATGCACAGAGTTTCAAAAGGGACTTAGACTGAAAGTCTTGAGGGATGTACCTTCTCATTACCCTGACAGGTGTGTTTACACAAGTGGTATTGCATTTAAGACATTCTCTCCTCAAAACTCTAAGCAGCATATTAACTACGATGCTGACTTTTCAGATTCAAGCTTATAAATACTTAATTCTCCCCTGTGGCACTGGTCTTGGCTTTTATTGATGGTTGCTACCTGAAGCCCCTATAGAATTGCTGAACTTGTGTTTACACTGATTAAGGCCTATATACTTCATTAACGACAGAGGTGAAAGCAGGTATAGGCAAAAAATGCATTTGACGAACCACAGTCCGTTCTCCCACCAAACCTGTATCAATGCGCAGACTTCCAGGCGTAGGCCAGCGACAGGTCTAAGCGGACGAGGGCTGCACGATAAACGTTACAAACAGGTAATCCCGCCACCCACGAACTCGCCCGGCCTCCAGCTCCAGGCAGGGCCCTGCGGCCACGCCGACTCCCCCCTCAGGCCTCCGCCCGCTACCCCGAGCGGAGGAGGCAGCACCCAAGGAGAAGAGGGCGGGCAGGGCCGGCAGCAGCGGCGGCGGGAGGACTGCCCGGGCTCGGGCCCGCACCCACCACAGGCGGTAACGCGCAGTAACGGCCACCAACGGCCGCTAACCGCAGCCAGGCTGGGACCCCCTCACAGCACTAGTGGCCTCAGTCCCGCCGCCGGCTACCCTACCGTGCATCCTTCCCTTCCCTTCCCTTCCCCCCCCGCTCCCCCGGCGCACGTGCCGCGGAGCGGGGGCGATTAACATTATTCACCGCCCCCTCCCCGCGCATTCCCCGGCGCTCCCCCTACGAGCACGCGCACGCCGTAACTGAAAGGAGGGGGGGGCCGGGGGAAACACCGACTCCTTCCGCCTGCGCCCCACCGCGCGCACGCGCGCTCCCCGCCG